>CM055973.1:12722500-12932500 GCA_029531755.1 Holothuria leucospilota | reverse complement strand
AGAAAAGTATGCTGCAGAAACAAAAACACAACTTTCGCTGCTCCACTTTAATTCAATATCAAGACGTTTCGATCATTCGACCTTCTTCAGTTGACATTTATTTATTTATAAACTTTCTTTAACCAGGGTAACCCGTTCATTCCCAAATAACTGTTCTTCCACGGGGACCTGGGTACAAAATAAAATAAAATATGAAAAGTACTCAACATATAAAATTGATGTAAGAAAAAACTACAGAAGAAAGACGGAATGAAACAAAATCTACACAAGCAATACTTAACAGAGTTATCTACAAAGCTACGAGGGGTGAGTTCATTCCTTTTGTTGAGGCCGTACGGGGATATGGTGCGTTATTGAGCAGTCCAAAAGATTTCACGGGTAAGAAGTTTGCTATTGATTTCTTCAGTGTCAGTGATACGTTCAATTGGGAAAAAGGTAAATTCGGTCATTTCATGGTGGTTTTGATTAAAATGAATACCTATACAACACAGGTTTTCTTATTAGTTAGCATATGCGATTTATGATTTCGAAACCGGACTTTAAATTCATTAGAAGTGGAACCGACGTATTGAATATTACATTTCTTACATGTGATAAGATAAACAACATTCTTAGAGGTACATGTGATCGGTCGTTTGATACGATAAGAGCGACCAGTAGCAGTACAGGAAAATATGCGAGAATTGTACGAATAATTTTGGCAAAGATCACACTAGTTGAAACACGTGAAATAACCAGGGGATACAATCTCTGCGGGAATATACCTACTTTTGAATTTCGAGGGCGCCACCAATTTTTCATTTTTTTGTTCTGTAGGTTAGGTCAGATGAGGTTTAACGTTCCAGTTTCCAACCAGTTGGTTCAAGTCGAGACGACCACTGACTTTTTTCCAGTTGTGGCTCTCTGGCTTGTTTTCCCTACTCCATTGTTTATGCTGAGCACCAAGCCCAAAGGCAGTAGGTTCCATTTTTAAAGTCTTTGGTATGACCCGGCCAGGATTTGAACCCTAGACCTTCCGGCTGCAAGTCGGATGCTCCAACCACTCGACCACTGCAGCCGGTCCAGGTAAGATGGATCCCTCTGGAAAAATCTCCTTATGAATGGGATGGGTAGAAAGCAAGTGTAAGTTTTTCTTACGGACTTTCGAAATATTGGGGAGTATGAGATTAAAATCCAGTACAAGAGGATAGACTTTCCGGGTGATTTTAGATTTTGCTTTCAAAAGATCCACCTGGTTAAAATTGGTAGCCCGACGAAACTGCTTGTTGATAAGCTTGGGGCTATAATTTTGCATTACAAGATAATCCTTATATTCCTCACAACGTTTTAAGTAAGTGTCGTTCGAAGAACAAATTCTACGCATTCTCAAACCTACACTGTAAGATATTGACATTTTTGTGTGGATCGGATGAGAAATGCTTTGGGGTAAGTATAAGTGACTGTCCGTAGGCTTGGCATAGGCTTTTGAAAACAGAATCTAAAATCACCCGGAAAGTCTATCTTCTTGTACTGGATTTTAATTTATTTGTGATATATTTTAGTAAAGGTGTGAGAATTAAGCTACCGGTACTGAACCTAATTTTTTCGTATCCACAGAGTCGACGGTGGCATCACGTTTTAAATGGGACAGAACACGAACAGTGAGAGTAAGTGGTGCACCAGCAAGGCACAGTGAACTTGCCAGCGCACTCATCTACGAAGATGCTGAGATGACGAGACGATCTCTTTGCAGACCGGAAGTGAAAAGTAATCAACTGGTCAGAGGATTAATCTGTACATTATGTGCATATACGGCTGGCAAAGTTGACAATTTGGCCATGTAAGGAGTATATGTGTGCTGTGACTTACTGTTCAAAGAAGATTGTCAAAAGAAATGATGGGTTTAGTACCTTTGTTAGGACACAGTAGGCGTTCCTTATGTAAATATTTGATACAGAAATCCAACTTGGTCACTTCCTTAAGGTAGCGGAACACTAATTCAAATGTTCTTACATAAGGTGAACTTTTCCGTTAGAGTTCAAAGACCGTGATAAATTAGCTTGTGCAGGGCTGATTAGGCAATTGCTTGTGTGACTTCCTCAGTGCAGGACACAGCGACTACAAGCCCTGTTCATACAGGCTACTCCAATTTCTTTTGTTCAAGAAACCTAAACCCCCATCAGCCGATGGAGCTCGCAAATTAATTAGCACGCCTGAACAGAGGCACAGATGAGTAAAGATAAGCTCCCCGAGATTTCAAAGGAAATCCCGGGGAGGACTGACTGTCTTCTCTAACGGAGTTGTACGCGATATGCACGGATGAATATTGACTGATAAGTCTAGTTGAAATACAGACTGTGCAAAATTCAAGGCATTTTTCTCCAATTTTAGTGCCAGCTTTGGATTGTATTACTCCGTTTTGTAAAGTGCCGTCTTTGAGTAGAGATTAGGGCTCAGGGAAACATGTACCTATTCTTCAAATCTTTCTAGCACAAAATTTGAATGGTCATGGTATAGAAATTTGAAAGCACCATAAGAGTCTACATAGTGAGCTTTAACCAGAGTGGTGGAGTGTTTAGGAAATAAACTTCTACAAGGATCTAGGAGGTTAGGAAGTAGCCTGATTTAGTGTGTAAGTCAGTGGGGCAATAAGTAGTAGCACGCTACTTGAAACTCTTTTACTTTTTCACATTAGCTACTGTTCATTGTGTTCATTGAGAAAGAAAATAAGTCCCAAAGTTTTGGAATTATCAACATTAAACATGCTAAGGACGAGCCATGTACACTGTATATGTAAGGGAAAATGCCCAAAGCCTGTTGTATGCTTAAAATACACCTTACAGTAAAATAATGAGAATCAGATTATGACATTTCATTAAAGAACGATTTAAGAGCTATTTTTAAAGTAAATAAGCTAAAATGTCTGTTAAAATGTAAATGAAAACAATGGATTCTAGCCTGTGATATATGCAAATATCCCGTCCTTGACAAAAGTTTTCTTTTATTTTTCTTATGTTTGGTTGGACATACATTAACTTTTTGCGATGAAAAAATTGACTGCATTTGACTGTTTCTTGGTTACTCTTATCCTACCACGACAGGCACTTTGCATGTAATGTAGATTCAGATAAATCAGACTTATCAAACCCACCTCAACATTGCATGCCTATTTGCTGTACTGCGCAAGACGCATCTTAAAACGTTCCTAATTCAGGTCTGAAGAATGCAAGCAAACATTTCAAAAGACACAGTATAAGTTGAGGTATCTTTTTTAAACATTCAACAGATATTTATTTTAATGAATTAATTTCGTTTGGGATAAAAAGCATTAATTATTGAAAAATGTCCCGTTCGTGACGAAAAAATACTGTGGCTTGCCCCTACAAGTAATAATAATACTTACAAATGATGTACTGTGCTTTGCATGGACTTGCTCAAAAGAAGTGTTTCCCAATGATGTTGGAAGTGAAATAATCTGGAATAATGAACATATCTGAGTTAGTAATAAGTTAATGCTTTACAATTATTTCTGTAAAAAGAATGTACTTTTTCAACTAGAATAACCAAATTATTATTTTCCGAAGACATTTTTTCAAGTATGTTTTATGAAAAAAGATAATTATCGGTTTCTTTCGGAATTACTAAAGCAATGCTGAACCATTGGAAGCAACACATTTTTGCTAACGACACTGAACGTTGCAATCCAAGAGTTACAGGAGCAATCAAAAATTGTCCTTAAAAATCCCGGGTAATTTACAGACATCTGATTACAAATATTTATTCTTCCCAAAGTTCGGTTAAAATGAAACCAAATTCTCTTAAACGATGGCATGAGCGTAATTTTTTTTTAAGATTCCTTTTCTTACACTCCGTGAAATCAAGTTAAGTAATTTTGAAACACCCATATTATCTTCTAAGTTTTCATTTGAAATACTATATTTATGAGGAAAAGTTGAAAGGGAGTATGCTTATACTTAATGACTTTTAATATGTTCAAATTTTATATGCATGTAAAGAGAAATAAATTAAAACAATTTTTTTGCAAAGGAGTAATACTAGAAGAGTAATAAAGTGTTTTAACATTCATCCCTGTTGTATAAGGACCGAAAGTGTTAACCGTTTAGGCAGTCTCTCTTTGTGTTCCTACGTTTCGTGTGCAATTATCAACATCTGTACTGTTATTTGTCAAGACAAGGATTCTTTAGTTTCGAAAGAATGGTGTGTTAAATAAAGAAGACTTCGAAGAATTAAGTATACTTGTTTCTATCTCAGTTATTTTGGGTATCGACCTTTGCCGAGATACAAAACTGGCGACTAAGATGGGATGTAGAATATCGTTCTTCTTCTCAGAATGCAAAAGCCGACTTTTTCAGTAGGATTACGCTTCAACATGAATTTAACCAAATAGATGCCAACGAAAACTTCCAATGTAGTGTTGTCGTTGATCAGTTTCTTGTAACAGCTGATATGATTGCGCAAAACAATAGTGAGGACTCAGTTCTTAAGGCTCAAAAGCTTAAGGAGACATTTTTGAAAGAGTTTGAGAACCTGCAGGAGGAATTTTCTAAGGCTATTGATTTGTTAGTTAGTTAGATGAGGTTTAGCGTCCCAGTTTCCAACCAATTGGTTCAAGTCGAGACGACCACGGCCTTTTTTCCAGTTGTGGCTCTTGAAGACTTAAGGGAAAGTGTTCAAGAACTGTATACAGAGACCGACAGTTTGAAGGAAAGATGTAATTCTCTTGAGAGAAAGGTAGAACGGCTAGAGGAGGAAAAGGCGAGACAAGCTCAGGATATCAACAAAAATGAACGTTTTTCTCGCCGAAGTAACATTCGTATAGTTGGTTACCCAACAGAGGACAATGAAAATTGTCAAGAGATAGCCCTTAAAGTCCTAGAAGAAGTTGGAGTCCCGGCCTGTCGGTTGGAGAGGACTCACAGAGACGGAAGGGTGGTGAGGGGGAGAGACAGACATCTCCTAGTTAAACTTTCCTTCTATCAGGACAAGATTACCGTGATGAAAAAGGCACGACAGGTTCTTGCAGGAAAAGATTTCATTTACGGCTTCCGGTGTAAACGTTTTTTTTTTAAGTTTTTGGAGCACAAGAGAAAAAACACTTTTGTAGCCCACTCTACGCAATGTTTTTGACTTTAGCACTATTTCTGGTGTCTAAGATGCACCAAATTTTTCCTAACGGAGTTAATTGTATCCCTATGGGATGCTTTTTTGCTGTTTCATCCGTGTGGATTGACGTTTTCTTTTTCCATCTCTTTTTGTATTTTTGTTTTTATCCTCCGTCTGGTGAGCAGTGAAATGTGTAGAAGTTACAATCCTGCATATTTTATCAATGATATAGCAGATGAATGAACTAAATATTATATCCTACAATGCAAGGGGCTTGCAAGGGAATAAAAAAAGAAGACGCCTATTTTCATATTTTCACAGAAGAAAAGTTGATGTGATTGTAATACAGGAGACACACAGCCTTCAAACGGACGAACTCTTTTGGAAGAATAAGTGGGGTGGAAATGCATATTTTTCTCATGGAACCAACGATTCCTGTGGTGTATGTATACTATTTAAACCCTCTTTAAATTTTGATGTAGTCAAATTAAAACCTCACAACTTAGGTAGATACATTTTACTAGATATTTTGGTTGCATTAGTGGGTGTTTATAGCCCAAATTCTGATAACCCCAATTTTTAGTGAGGTGGCTGAAAATATGCAGCATTTTACATGTAATAATTAATGATGTGTGGAGATTTCAATTTTGTGTTTGATTTGAATTTGGATAAAATGGGTGGGCAACAAAGAACAAATTTCAGAGCTCGCGGTGATTGTTTACGCCTTATGGCTACCTACAATCTGGTTGATATTTGGAGGGAACGCCACCCTATGACTAAGAGTTTTACATGGAGTTCTAATATTTTACTAGGACTTCATTGTAGGTTAGATTTATTTCTCATTTCTCATCACCTCTCCCATGTCGTTAATAATCTGTCTCAGCCACTGGCGATTCAGTCGGACCATTCCATGATCTTTATTTCATGTGAAATGTCATCTGAAAAGAGGGGACCAGGGTATTGGAAATTAAATAATTCTTTTTTGAATGATAGTAACTACATCGACTTGATTACCAAACTTATTGTAGATACTTCTGAGATTCAGAATGTTGAGGACCCTTCCTCACTTTGGGAGTTTTTAAAATTTAAGATTCGTAAAGTAAGTATCAATTATTCCAAATGTAAGGCTGGAGAAAGACGTTCCAGAGAAAATTCTTTAACTGAAAAGATTGCAATTCTTGAGAGGAATTTATTTAATTTGGAATTTCCTGAAACTAGGGCTCAGCTGCTTGAAGCACGAAATGAATTATTACTTTATTATGACCAAAAGTTACAAGGTACAATTATAAGATCGAGAGCACGTTGGGTTGAACAAGGTGAAAAGAACACTAGTTATTTCCTGAACTTAGAGAAATGCAATAAATCAAACAATACTATTTACAAAATTAAAGACAGCGAAGGGAATGATTACGTTGATAGTAAAATTATATTGAATGAAATAAAATGTTTTTATGAAAAATTGTATTGATCTGAGTATTGCTCACCAAATGACATTTTCACCGATTTACCTCGTAAATGTTTAAGTATGGATGATTTTCTCAGTTGTGATGGTATTTTAACTCTGGAAGAATGTACTAATGCATTAAAGTCTTTAAAAATTGATAAGAGTCCTGGCAGTGATGGTCTTTCGACAAATTGTTACAAAAAAATTTTGGCACCTCATTGGCAATCTTGTTGTTGATGTTTTAAAGTACTCTTATTCAAACCATCTTCATCTTTCCCCTGAGCAATCCGGAGGCGTTTTATCCCTTGTTCTCAAACCAGATAAAGATAGTACTTTGCTAAAAAAATTCCGCCCTATTACCCTCCTTAACACGGATTATAAAATTGGTTCTAAGGCCATTGCAGCCAGGTTAAAAAGAGCGATCCCAGATTTAATTTGTAGTAATCAAACAGGTTTTCTTCAAGGTAGACCTATTGGGGAAAATGTTAGATACGTCTTAGATTTGATTGATTACTCCATTTCCAAAAATATTTCGGGCTTTATTTTATTAGTCAATTTCGAAAAAGCCTTCGATAAATTAGAATGGAGTTTCCTTCATAGAACACTTAATTTTCTCAACTTTGGTTCCAGTTTTAAAAACTGGATTCATACATTGTACTCGAATAGTATGGCTTGCGTTTGCAACAATGGCTATTCTACAGGTTTCTTTCATGTTCAAAGAGGCGTGCGACAAGGCTGCCCTTTGAGCCCCTACTTGTTTTTACTTTGTGTGGAGATTCTAAACTTATACACAAACAACAGTAGGAATTTGAAAGGTTTTGTTATTGATGGCAAAGAAACCAGGCTTATACAGTATGCAGGTGACACTACGTTCATTGTAGATGGGAATAAAGATTCATTAGATGAAGTGCTTAGAATTTTACATGTTTTCAAAGTTTCTTCAGGTCTTACAGTTAATTATGAAAAGTGTAATCTTTTTCCTCTCGGCCCCTATATAAAGAAAAAAAAAACAGCTTTAACAAACGATTTTGTTTTTAATGTAACTCTTGGCCCTGTGACAATGTTAGGTATCACCTTTACCAATGATGGGGATGATCTTTTCCGGTTAAATTTTGTTCCTAAGTTATCACGTCTAAAAAGTCGCCATAGAGTTTGGTCTCCTCGGGACCTCACTCCAGTAGGTCGTATTGTCATTGTCAAAACACCTGCCCTTTCTCAGCTGGTTTATCTTTTCTTGGTCCTTCCAAACCCACCCCAGAGTTTTATAAAAGAAGTCGAAAGCGCTGTAGCTGACTTTATATGGTATGGTAACCCAGATAAAATTAAGCGTACTACTTTATTAAATACTTTTGATGATGGTGGGTTAAAGGTTAAAGATGTCAAGAGTTTCATTGATAGTTTAAAATGTACGTGGGTTCGTCGGTAATGCAATGATACGAAGGGGCTTTGAAAAGTTTTCTTTGACATGAATTTGGAAAATTACGGTAAAGATCTAATTGTAAATTGTAATTGCAAAGAAGAGGATCTCTTTGGTATATCCGATCTTTTTGTGAGGCAAGTTTTTGGCGCCTGGGTTAAAGCCTCACTTAATACTCCAACAGAGAATTTTAGAAATCAGATTATTTGGAATAATCATCATATTCGTATTGACAGAAATATTTTACATTATAATTTTATGTACGTTAAAGGTGTTAAATATGTGTCAGATATGTTTGATCAAAGAGGTAATCCACTTTCACATGATTCTTTTAAACAGAAATTTAATTTAAATTCGTTTCCCTTCACACTTTACAGGGGTTTGGTAAATAGTATTCCTAGAGGTTGGAGAGACGTCGGTTATGCTTTATGTGATTGTCCCAACAGCAATATCATATTGGTTCAAAAAGCTCTCCAAGCCTTATCATTGTCTCAATTTGTTTATAGTACATACATAAAGAAAGTAGTCACTGAGCCTACGGCTCTCAAAAAGTGGAGCGAGTTGGTAAACTGCAATTGGAAAAATATTTGGAGTATGTCTTGGTCTTCTGTAAGGGAAACAAACCTTTCTTATTTTCAATTTAGATTTTTACATAGAATTCTCCCAACGAATAGATTACTTGCACTTATGGGTAAAGCCGAGTCTAATTCAGGGGCGTAGCTAGGATAGAATTTTTAGGGTGGCCTAGGTAACAAATGGGGGGCCGGCACCGCAGAGTGTCAGGCTTGTCAAGACTATCTAAACGGAGCGCCACCATCGGTTGGTGCGGAGAGTGCAAGAAAATTTTTGGCTTAACAAACCCTCCAGATGGCCAGAAACGGCACTTCCCACGTGTTTTAAGCTGCATGTACCCAGCCTTGAAATTCGAATCTCATGTCTGCCATTTCTCAAATAATGGGAAAAAATCAATCCAAGAAAAAAAGAAAAATGGTAATACACAAGGCCGCACATACACATTTTTGCTAGGGGGCAAAAAGTGGGCGTTACTGATCTGTGGCCTTGGGGAGGGGACTAAAGGGAACGGGTGTCTCCCTCCCCCTTGGCGAAAATTTGCAATTTCAGGAGGACGTATAGATAGCAAATGGTGCAATATTTGAGGGATTTCAGCTTTAAAAGGAAAACGAAAAGTAGTTGTGACTATGTGCGACAAAAGTCATTTTTGAGAGCATGGTGGATATGATGTGAAGCATGACCTCAGCCATTGAACTCCTTTGTGAGATGGGTTTAAGGCAGGGGAGGGAGTATTAACTGGCACGGTTTAAAAACTTTTTTAAGCCATTGATGATTGAAACTAAACTTGCACGTTTTAAAACTTTTAAGCCATTGATGATTGAAGCTACCTATAGCAACAACAACAACATTGTAGCTATGCATAATCTCGCTTAGCGCGAGAATTTTAGAAAGGTAGGCTAGAAATACATCCTAATAGAGCTGTAAATGATTGGTGATGTGTACAGATATAGGCATGAAAATATTGATCGGCCTATTTGAAATTGGTTAAGTTCTATCAATACAATCACAGCTATTTGTTATACTTTTACTGCGTTTTCTCTGTATATTCTCAAAGTTGAAACGGTGCACTTTGAAAATTTTTGGGGGTAATTGCCCCCCTCACTGTGTACGGCCGTGGATATCATATTGAGCTGAGATAATACAAGAATCATACTGAATTATGCATCCCTTTTCATTTATTCTGTCTGCAATTCTCCCATATTCACCTTCTAGTTTCTATCTCTGTTACATTTGTCCATCACCCTACCCATAGGCTACATCTCCACTACTCAATTACATGCAAGGAGGACATAGATCACTGTCCTGATGTAGGGGTCTAAGGGTGTCCCCTTCCCTTTGGAAATTTCTCCGGTTTTCAATGGTGTCTAGATGCAAAATGGTGCTGTATTTGTTCACGGACTCAAGTCATCGGTATATTACTTGGTCAGACCTATAATACTACCAGTAAATTTTTCAAACTATCTAGCCAGCAAAGAAGGAGTAAGGATCATGTGGGAAACACATGAAATCCGGACCGTGTTGGCAATTTTACATATCCGTTCGGACCGTGACGCCAGTGCAAACTACTAAAAAGAGGACTTGTCGAAAACAATAGTTCTACAGTGCACTTGTTATGGGCAAGGAGAGAGACACAGCATACTTGTAAATTAAGGATAGAAGAAATATTCGAACGCAGTACCTTACCCTACGAAATATTTTGTGTATGATACCGTATAGAATGGTCGTGTAAGAATGGTCTTCAGTGTATGGTTGCCATGTTCTCAGTAAATCAACCAGCCATCCGAAACGCAGAAAGGGTCTTAACCTGACAATGCCTCATCCGAATTTGTCGTTGGGACGTTCGTTTCATCGTCCAAGTGAATTATATGAGAATAAAATGACATTGCAGATAACATACCTAATTTAGTGAAAGTAGGGTATTTTAAAGTTATAAGCTGATTTCATACGTGCGCAAAATGTGTTTTTCACACATTTACTTTTTCTTCATTCTTACACATTTTATTTATTTATTTATTTTTTGAAGGAAATACTTCAAAGTTTATTTCTGTTCAAACATTTATTTTTTTCTTAATTCTTACACATTTTATTAGGACACAAAAACCGGGGGGGGGGGGCTGACGAATATCTGGGAGGCTAGGCCCCCCAGGCCCCCCCCCCCGTAGCTACGCCGCTGGTCTAATTTGTGTTCGTTTTGTAAGAATGATGAGGAAACCCTTGATCATTTGTTTTGTGGTTGTTATCATACCTCCCAATTTATCCTGGATGTAGAATTAAAACTTTTAAACAGACAATTTGTGTTCTCCAGGGAGGACATCTTTTTTGGTTTCCGTAATAGTAAGTGTAACTTTCTTATCCTTTACCTTAAGTATTACATTTTTAGTAAAAAGAGACAAAAAGGTCTCCTGAGTATATCTGAGTTCTATTACAAATTTAAATTTGCTCTTCAAGTGGAAAAGCACAATTATTATTTTTCAAGAAGTGTCCCAAAACATAAGGATATTAGTTACAATAAGCTTGAAAAAGCTTTCAACATATTGGAGTAACGTATGCTTTTCATTTGTGAGGAATTTCATTTGTTTGTTTGAGGTCATTACTGAGCAGGATCTAAACTACTATAAAATGTCACGTACATAATTGAAATATGAAAACTTTATATGTAGTTCCTTTAAAGAGTTCCAGAAGGCGATTGAAACTATTTGGTTTATTATCACCTTGCATAAGGAGAGTAACAGTGTAAATACATTAATGTAGATATTGTATATAACTATTTCATTGAATTACCGTTAAAAACGGGAGAAATCAAAAGACCAGAATAAATGGAGGAAAAAAAAGTGAGGACTCAGTTCTCAGTAAAGTAATGAATACGCGTTATCAGGTTGGCCGAGCCACTATGATGATGAGAAATTGAAACCATATTGGGTAAGACGCCTTGAACTTTGCCTACAGAAAATGGATGTATTCTTTGTGCTAGGATAGTAATTATCTCTAAAGAATTTAAACATATCATGTTACAAGACTTACACAATCGTCATACCGAAATGTCTCGAACGAAAACTTTGGGCAGATCAATTATCTGGTGGCCAGGTATGGATAAGAATATTGAAATTGATGTAAGGTCATGTAATATTTGTTCTAATGCACAGAACACCCCGAAGAAAAATCTCTTTGTTTTTGGTCCCGGCACACTAAGCCTTGGCAAAGAATTCATTAAGATTTCGTGACATAAATGGGTAGCACAGTTTGTCAGTGGTTGATAGCTATTCAAAGAGCCCAAATGGTTAGTACAACAACTTCAGCTACAATATGTAGGTCTCAGACATTCTTTGCTCAAATTGAGCTTCCAGTTAGAGTAGTGACGGACAGTGGACCTCAATTCATTTCTGACGGGTTTAAGACTTTCTTGACATGAAATTCAGTAGCACACACCTTGTGTCCACCGTAACATCCACCTAGCAATGGGTTGACAGAAAAGCAAATTCATACCTTCAAGAAAAGATACTGGATTCAACTGTGATCAGCATAATGTGTCGCATGTATTATTTTGTTATAGAAATTTGCCCCATACTTACAAGAGAGACGCCATCAGAACTGCTTTCAAAAAGGTCCTAGAACTTAGGTGACACTAGTCAAACCTACTTTGCAAAGATCAGTCGAACGTCGCCAAGTTAAGTCTAAGGTTTATCATGGTGGTAAAAATGCATCGTTGTGGTCCTTTGATCTTTTGCAGCCGATTCTTGTAAGACAAATGCCGGGAGGAAAAGAGGAATTGATAACAGCATTTATCTACTACGTATGGAGTAAAAATAGTCTTTGTTACTTGGTGTTATCTTTCGACCCAATTGTTACCCTTTAATCATATTCTCACCGCCTTATAAATCAATTAATGTCCTAATCTAAATCTTTTAGTTCCTTTGTCCCATTGTCCCATGTAGTCCCTTTTAAGTTCTGTCGTCTGTTCCGACAAACAATTAAGAGCCCAAAGCTTTGCTTGTTTAAAAAAGAACGACTGTTATCCAAGTTTACGCATCGAAAAAAATTTACATTAATTTCCAACGATACCGTTAATTTCTCATTGACGATATTTTTGTGGCTATAAAAACAAAGAGACGTTTAACAATTAAATTTACCACTTTTCCGCATCCTTCCTGATAACAAAACTTTGCTTGACATAAAAGTTTTATCCTGACTGAGGTTTATCAAATGGACGGTATATGTGCACACGAGTGCGCATTCTTGAAAATCACTTTAGTTCTTACTTAAAAGTTACGGCGAAAGCACCAGCAAGGCTTTTTGAGGATTTATACGGTAGGGAAATATCTTGCCTATAACTGTCCCGTTTCCTTTGGTAATCCCTGATTATAGCTCTTTGTAGCAGCTAATGAAGTTTTTGAGCTTTGGAATGTGGGAACTGATGATAACTTAAAAGGGCAGTAAGCTGCTTTCACTCCATTCGTAGTAGTTCCATGATAACAGGAACAATTATTTATGTAAATGATTCATTAACGTGTAAAGTTAGAAATCCCGGTATCAGGCGAAGCCATGTCCATGCCGATCATCTTAGACAGTCACGATTCTAGGAGATCTGAAAATCCAGTCACAACTGAAGTTTCAGTTCCTAATGTTGAGCCAGGTCTCCTACTTCACAGATTTCCCGTTTTGACCGACACCCCAGAGTCGGAACCCATAGCTTCTGAGGGAAGTTCAAACTCCGTCTCCTCGCCCCAGGGGCCCTCTCCCAAGTCAGGTAGTAAAGCAGGCTCGGGACCGTCCAACGTGTGGAAGCGTATACCAAAACCTGCAGAGGAATTTAGACCTACTCCAGTACCATCTAGTCCAAGTTTGGTAAAATCCAGGTCTGGTAGAGTTGCCCACCGTCTTAGAAGGTTGGATTTGTAAGAATTGTATTTTCGTATACATTTGTTATGAAGATTTTGGTTTATCCCAATAGATTTTGATATAGAGATTTTGATGTACTAGATTTCTATGAATACAATTTTCATGTATTTTTGATATTTTAGTTAACAAAAATCAGCAGTTGATTCTTTTATATAAAAAATATTTTCATGTGTTTCAGAGTTTTCTAAAACTGTATTTTTAATGTTATAATTGCTCATTCATTATTGCAGTGTTGTAATCGAGTCACTGAAGTTCGAGTTTCGGGTCGAGTCGAGTCTTCCACTAGTCGAGTCAGAGTCGAGTGAGAGTCTTTCACTTGTCATGTCGATCCAGAGTCGAGTCGAGCCATCAACTGAACTCGATTCGAGTCGAGTCCCCAACCACACTCGAGTCGAGTCGAATCACTCTGTCTACTCGAGTCATCTCGAGTCAGTTGAACACATTGACCTACAGTTGACCTACAATACTAGATCAGATAAGCAAGTCATTTACACAATTGCTAAACATGCTGTCTTGGTCACTCCAGATCCTGAAACCGGTGGATGGGGGGGGGGAGGGTTGGAGAGAATTCTGCCTCCTCCTTTCATCTATATATCAACGAGTGTCAAGTTATGATGAATTCGACCATTACAGACTTGTTTACTCTTTTACTTTGTACAGCTTACTTTCACTCTCCAATTCACTTAAATTAGTCAAGTTTTTTCTCTCCTTTTTGAAGGATCACAGGTTGTTTCCATTTTTGCATCCAGGAATTTATAAGAAGCCACACCACCTGGTTTCAATAAATATATTCATGAAGCAAACCGACCTTTTCTTCAATTAGAAAATGTTAAAATAAACGAAAAATATGTTCCACTTCAGGTGATCTGTTTATTATCTATTTATCTTACTCAAGATTCAAGACAACTATCAAGCACATAAAATGCCCCCTCATATTTCTCCAACCGCTGTATGCAACTGTATTGCCTGTACTATCTTCTAGTGCGAAAGTCGGCTATTTTTAATTTTTGGCTGCCAATATGTGTGACTCTAGTCATTGAGAGAAAAGACTCGAGTCAAGTCGAGTCATCCAGCATAGTGACTCGAGTCGAGTCTCTTCCACATACTGACTCGAGTCGAGTCGAGTCATTTTCATTTCCTCAAACTTGTGACTCGACTCGAGTCGAATCTTTTGACCCAACTTACTCTAGTCGAGTCTAGTCATCAAAACTCGTGACTCGAGTCCGACTCGAGTCGAGTGAGTGACTAGAGTCATTGAAAGACTGAACTGTTGTTTTAAAACTACAGGGGAGGAACCTATAATGACTGAAAGTGTTAACCGTTTGCGCAGTTTTCTTTTGTGTTGCTATGTTTCCGATGCAATTATCTACATACGTATTGTTATTTGTCATGCCAAATATATTTTAGTTTCGAGTGCATGGTTGCGTTCATTAAAGAAGCAAGTCTTACCCTGGCCTTCGAGGAGTAAACGTATACTTGTTTTATATTTCTTACTGGGGTTTGTCGACCTTTAACGATATACAAAAATACCAGTCTTTTATTTTTATTAAATTTTAACATTTTGCAATTATTATCAAAGTGTCAAAGTATCTATTCAGCAGAGATACAAAATGAGAATTAAGTTATCTGTGTGTAAGCACATAGAAAGTTAAATCAACCCTTTTATATAGGGCACAACGTGCGCTGTATATGATAGAAAACTAGGGGTATGGTCTGTGTAACAATGAAACAGCAGAGAAGCGATATGACAACAAGGATGGAGCTAAGAAGAATTCTTCACTGAGTGCCCGTTATAGATAATCGATAAATTTTAAAAATGTATGATAAATCTATACGTAAATAAATCTAGTGCATTTCTTCCTAAAGTGTAATGCATGAGATGTAGAAACATTCTTACCTATAAATCTGCCCTTGAGAAATGCGGTTTGATTTCTGCCGATGAGTTTCTTCTCATGTGGCTTAACGCGAAAAGAAAATTGTTTCAGGATATATTTGAATGGACAGTTTCGCTATCATTTTTGAGCAAGCTGGTGCATCAGATTCCCTGAAAGGTATCAAAAGCTTAACTGGCCTATGCTGCAGGTCCGAAACAGTGGCGTAGCTACAGGTAGTGAGGGGGGCAATTGCAGTCTGGCTCTGGAAAATGAAAAATTCGGAAATTTACAATAAAGTATGCAGTCCCTGACGGCGACTAGTTTCCCTGACTCTTTACCTGAGTGTTTTTTGCTCTCAAGAAGACAATTTCTCTAATATGAACCCAAAATTTTCGGCGCGCTACGCACGCTGTAGAGTCACTACAGTTTCTTCATTAGTTCCATTCCACATAGCTAGATAGCACAAGTCCTGTTCACCTAACCAAGTAACATATGGACAGAGTACACAGTTTATGTAGAGGTCGTAAATTTTATCCTATATGCGCAAAGCCTAGTTGCTGTTCTCTTGTGGGTGTCATGCGTACGGTCAGTTTGTGAGCGACTAATGGAGCAAAATTTGGCTATTTCATCGGGTAGTCCAGGCATGTATGTTATCCCCAATAAGGTCTACAACCCCTACAGTTTTTTTTCTTTTGTTTTCTTTTTTTGCTTTTATTATGACTACATTTGGTTTTGTGTAAGCCTACCAAAAATTTTCGGGCGGTTTGCAATTTCACGATTCAGATTCAAAAGAACACTATCAGTGCACAAGTCGGGTCCTGAAGTATTAAGTGACATTATGCAAAATATGCCCTGGCGGCCAGGGCACATTTTGCATAATGTCACTTATGTGTTTCGTAAGTGTTACATGTATCCGAATGTTTGTTACCTACATTGCAGAATGCAGAACGTTCCCTAATACAGTAATGCTCACACTTAAAAAAATGGGAAAATTTAGGTGTTTGTCCCCCCCCCCGGGGGGGGGGGGGAAGTCTAGCTACGCCACTGGTCCGAAAGGTTACATTCATTCAATGAATGAACGATATACAAGCTAAGAATCTCCCAAAACGGATTAACAAAATTAGTGGCCAGGCCACCCAACCATATACATTACAAAAAGATCTTCCTAGCATTAATTATTCGTGATAGTCGGGCCTGCCACTTGCTAAGTCATCATATCTTATAGCAATATTACGAATGTTCTACGTAACCTTTTGATTGCAGTACTTAGAGTTATGAAGTTTTTCATGAAAATAGGGCTTCTGTAAGCTTTTCCTCTTACCTTTCTCTTTGTTCCCAGATCCGTACTCAGAATATTACGTTGTTGTTTTTTGTTTTCTTTTCTCGAGCTCAAAAATGTTCCCAGTTCTTCTCTTGTTCATTCCCACTTTGATCTCGAAAAGCCCATAATAATGCTACTTGTTTTCATAGACTACATTACGCACAATCCCTGGTTCATCTACAGGCTACAAATGGTTCTACTGAGACCTGTTCACAATAAGATTGTTTGAAGCAAAAACGTTTGAGTCAGCACTGAAGAAACAAACGAAAACGTAGGAATGGGGGTCCCTGTGTGTCCCTCATAAACTATGGGAAAGCCATTTATTAAACGGGGATCGTGCATTATAACGGCATAGTAGCATGTCCCATCAACAGCCAGACGAAGGAATTTGCGCCTCTCATCCTCCTGGGAAGCTTGTGAGACGAGATTTTTGCATCTCAACCCCCTTGACTACAGTTTATTGCACCTTTAGAAAGCTGTTTTGTTACAAAAGGTCAATATAGCATACTATGCACTTACCCAAGCCCCCCCCCCTTCCCAGTGGATGTTTATATCATTTCTTCTAAGTTCATAGATGTATAGACTAAGGCCATTGCAAGGCCAAGTGACCGTTGTTTGGACATTGTAGCTCTTGGGTCTCGTCTTTAACCGCTTTGATGGTTTTTAATGGAATGATTACAAATAGGAGCACCACTTAAAGGCCAAAGAAATTTACATTTTAAACGGTTTTGCAAACATTTATCAAGTTTCCCTCTGCATTTCTTGTTTGTTCTTCCTTTCTACTCTTTAATTCTTCCTTCCAATTTTTTCATTTCGTAAGAGAAGGTGGTGGTGGTGGGGGGGGGGGGCTCCTAAGTCCATACCTTCCAAACAGATCCCATTGGAGAACATTTAACTGATTTTGAATGCACCCTTGGTTTGGATAATTGACGTTTATTTTATATTCCTGCAAAAGTGCTGAAGATGCGTTTACCACTGATAGTATGGGAAAAAGTAATGGCATAAGGCTAAAATCTGAAAGAGGTTGGGGAGTACAGGAGGGTTTGATGTTTTAGTAGATAAATGCAGACTCGGGCGTATTTATGGTTCTTGAAAATGATTAGACAACTAAAAGGGAACCTTTGAGAGTAGCGGAAAATCTGAAATACTTGAGTTGAGGACCGATTATGCATCCAAGGTATTCATATAGCTCTAGATACAGAAGATGAAAGTTTTAAAAGGACCCAATTTACCATCCATTGCCCCACACTCACATTGAACGTTAACACCAATGAATCGTAAAACTGTAAACTCTGAAAAAACATTAACGAAATTTTTTTTAATCAAACGATTGCAAGCGTGCATTTAATTGTTAACGTTTTCTTAATATACGAATTATGACGTAATAATATATCTACAATTCTGCCGCACTTAACAATGAATGAAATTATAAAATGAGGGTACAAACACACTCCATTAGGCTGCTATAAAGTGCCGAAATTTGCCCCTTTTTGTAAAAAAAGATTAAATTAAGTGACTTCTACATCTCGACGTATTAATATTGTTTGAAGCGAGCTTTTCTTAAATTGTACAGAAATGCTTATCGTATTAATTAAATAGTTTGCAGCACCCACAAAGAGTGGGTAAGTAGTAAAACAAAGGAAACTACAGCCATATTTATAAACTAATTGATACAAATTCACTTTTGTATAACTGTTAGTGTGTAATGTCAGCAAAGCGTATCAGGGTTTGAGGATTTCCAACCGAGCTAGAGAGAACGATGGATTGGAATAGTATACATAGTAAAACAATTACATTAATTTATTTTACATTTTACACACATTTGCTTCGTATAATGAGCCACAAGAAAAGAAAATTCCTTCTGAAAGGCAACGACTGTCAAACATCCTCTGATGACATTTTTGTCATGTTCATAAATTTCAATGCCGCAAAAGGACAATTATACTACGATAAATTCATTATTTCACAGAAATTATACAGCGATGACTAAACGTTTAAACCTAATGCAATATAGAGCGCAACGTGTTCATTATTATTTTCATTTAGCCCTGAGTGCAACTTGTTACAGGTTCGTTTTCATGAATCTGCAAATGAAACCTTATGATGAGAGTCTATAATATGGAAGTTTTTTTTTAACTTGAACAAAACTTAAACTTAAACATAAGGCCATTGAGCTTCATATATTTACAGCATGTGCGATGGCAAGATGATACAGTTTGATGGCTTAGCGGATATTAGCCTTGGTTGTTTTACAAGACAAGGTATCAACAAGAACAAAAATATTGATCTTTTTGAAAATCCCATGTAGATAATATTTTACGGTATAATATAGAAGTGTTTTTTAACTTGAACAACACTTAAACTTCCTTGTCTCAGTAAATTTAAATTACGTGTTATAAACAGTACCTAAGGTAACTACAACAAAAACAAACAGAAAGCATTGATCACTTACAGAAATTTTCCAAATTAAAGTTTGACAGCAAGCACTAACTCTGACTTTTTTCAGTTTATAAATTGTTTGCGGTGAAAGATACATTTCGCTCCAATTCGCAAATACCTTAAAGAAAACACAAACACACAAAAACCTTGCAGGCAAACAAATGTGTCACATTCTAAATGAACAATTATAACTGGTTTCTATATGCTCCACACTACGTCTGATAATTCCATTTTTAAATTTTACCATAGTAAATGAATCTAGAGTTTTGAATTCAGCATTAAAGTTAAGGGGAGGAAACTACCAGTCAAGTTGTCATGGATAACTGAATTTAAATACATTAAAGTACACAAAACATATTACTGATGAAATATCGAAGTAAAAAGGCAACTTATATACAGGATCGTTTTCATGAATCTGCAAATGAAACCTTATGATGAGAGTCTATAATATGGAAGTTTTTTTTAACTTAAACAAAACTTAAACTTCATTGTCTCAGTAAATTTAAATTACGTGTTGTAAACGGTAATTAAAGTAACTACATCAAAAACAAACAGAACACTGGTCAAGGATGTTCAAGAAGTCCTTCAAAGGGATTGAAGGGAAAAGTCTCTTTAATTTAGCTAAGCACAACTGCATTTGTCCTTTAAACTGAAATGCTAGTAATACCACAACATAATGTAGTGGACTTGATCTCGAAATGTAATATCATCATAATTACAGCGTTTACAATACACAAGTATGGTTTATATAGAAACATTTTACTTTAGAAGAAACAGATTTTGAGAAAGGATAAATTGCGCACTTACAAGCAATTTGTATGTCACAGACGTTTTTCAACTTAAAGTTTGACAGCAAGCACTAACTCTGACTTTTTTCAGTTTATAAATTGTTTGCGGTGAAAGATACATTTCGCTCCAATTCGCAAATACTTTTAAGAAAACACACACATAAAAAAACCTTGCAGACAAACAAATGTGCCACATTCTAAAAGCACTGTTGTATAACAGTTTCCATATACCCCACACTCCTTCTGATAATTCCATTTTAAATTTTACCCTAGTAAAAGAATCAAGAATTTTTAATTCAGCATCAAAGTTTAGGTGGGGAAACTACCAGTCAAGGTAGTCATGGAAAACTGAATTTAAATGCAATACGGCATATACAGCATACCACTAATGAAATATCGAAGTAAAAAGGCAACTTATATACAGGTTCGTTTTCATGAATCTACAAGAGAAACGTTATGACGAGAGTCTGTAATATAGAAGTGTTTTATAGCTTGAACAAAACTTTTCATTACGTAAATGAAGGACAGAAAGATAATTTTGAAATGGATAAATGAATATGGGAAAGTTCATGATGTCTCAAGGCCAGTCACATGTTCATACTATAGTGTCGAAATTTCCAAGAAAGAGTCTCCAAAAAAAAAAAAAAACAATTCTTCTAAAGCTAATCAAAAATAATTGAAATTAAACTTTTCCAGAATAAGTAAGAGGTTAAGCCCATTATATTTATCCTGGCCAGAGGCATTTCGAATAGTTACCATCTATTAGAAGTTATTTTATTTCAATCAGATAGGACCAAACTACTAGAAAGTCTCAGCAAGTACGGTTAATTTATAAGAAGACTTCATTGTAGGATAGGGACACATTGTTACAATAACAGTAAGGAAGGCTGTTAAAGGCGGTTGGTCCTAAGCGGTAGTTTTTGGTTAACTGCATTTAGGTCTGATACATCGTCGTAACACTTGTACGGGTTTTGCTTTACTTCATTTCAGGTTTCAAGAAAGGGGGTGTGTCGTACTGTGTCTATTACTATACAAAAAGTAATTGAATGTTGCTTTATTGTTCATGAGATGCATGAAACACACAACCGATTCTTTAACCTGATTTTTCCATTAGATTTTATTTGTTTTAAGCACTGGTTATGTCCACTTTTTCTTCGTAAAAAAAAAGAAAAAAAAAGTAACAAACATGGAGAGTGTACGGTATGGTTTAATTTATGTTTTTCAGAACTTTGAGTAAACCTGAAATTTAAATAAAAGAGTTCAAATATACATTTTTGTAGATCTTGAAAGGGTTCTGCCTTTGCACATCGTAAAGCAATCTGAAGCAAAGAAGTTATTGGGGAACATCAAAGATGTAAACTGAAGTGCAAAAACGGTAGTTAAGATTGTAAAATAGTATATGGTAGCAAAAGATTTAACGAAAAGTCGAACACACTGGCAAGGGTGCCATGACATGTGTTCTGTGTGTAAAAGAACTTTTAAATATCTATTGTTGCGTTACTCTTATTGTAAGCATTTTGGGCTCTCAAAATGACCTTGCAATGAGTTCAAAAGCTCAAAATCATTCGTGGATAAAAATTATTGAGAAAAGTCATTTCAATCACCAATAGCGTGATCGTCATTACAGTCGTCGTCATCTTTTACTTTCAATAATGACATATAAGTCTACGGAAAAGTGTGAGCTACGCTCGCATAAATTTAAAAACTGTAGGGCAAACATAATGTGGAAAGATTTGATGTCAAATATTTGGTAAAAGACCGGCTTTACATCTGTTGTGCCGTACATTGCAACCTTATGAGTTCTTATTGTCCAGTAATTCAAGTAAATGATGTATCCGTATGTGTTCTAACTTGTCCAGTGAATCAGCATTATAAACAGTTTCAATATTGAACTATTTCGGCTTTTTGAAAGATGGTTGAACTTCATTTTTTTTCAGCACTCGTAATGAAACGTCGAGGTTAAAGGATATCTTTCATTATTTTGCTTATCGTCTGAACTCCCGGATCCTGCATGATCGTTATATGGTCCCCTTCTATTGCATGAACCTCAACTCTTCCACTGCAAAGCTGTAATGGACAATAAAGATATGTTTTAGATTTGAGATTATTGTTTCACTTTTAAACATTCAACGCTGATAAAGAATACACATTATATTGAGACATTTCCTGAGAGATAGAAATTCTTCTGGTTTCCTGGCCTGTTCCTCTACCTTTTATTTTTCTTTTGCAAATTCGTACTGGTTGTACATGTAAATACCGGTGATGTGTTTAAATATGTTATGGAGCAAAAGTGGTCCTCGAAGCAAAATGTACCTGTTTAAAAAATGGAAAGTTAAAGACAGCAATTGTTAAGAAGAGTAAGAGATATATCTCATATTCCCAAGCTATTTCTGAGTACGGTATTAACTGAAATACATATAAGTACGGAAAAATATAACAATTCTAACTGACAACAGGTCATTCTTCTAACATACGTATAGCAAAACAAACAAATAAATTTCCGTTTTAGTGTCTTTTTGCTGGTTCTGTGTTTTAATTTCTTGATTTAAACGTACATTTTAGAAGTTTAAAGATCGATTTTCTTTAAGTTGAACGACAAAAGTAACTAATAAGTGACATCTACTACCAAGTGTTCTAATTGCAACGTGATTATTGCGCTTAAGTGAGCATAACACGAACAAAGTCTCTAAAGTTTTTTTTTTTTAAGTTGTGTTTTGCAAAATATAAAACCGAACATGTCAAGGCCACAATAATAGGAACATCGATTAAATGTAAAGGGTAATTGCGAGATGTGAGTACATACGTAAAGACTTTGTTTTAAACTTCCTCTTCGAGAATAATGTAAGCTGCACTTGGTGGCAAGAAGGTGATCGCAGAATTGAATGGAGTTGCGGAAGAGCTCCAATGCAACGCTCGCTTGAAAAAGGAACGTATGCCCTCGGATCACTGTGGAACTGACTGTATAGTAGACTCACAAATGTAAGTAGCAGTATTCTGCGAGAAACTGACTTAAGACAGTTTCCCAGCCAACGCACGCGATTTAGCCGTAACTGGGATTCGTTCGGTTTGATCAGGCTGACTTGGGCTTGGGATACAGCTGGACAAGTTGTTCAGTTTACACTGGGCCCCAAATAGGCTGTTTTAACTTTGATTGTACTCCAAATTTAAATACGATATATACAGCTTTGCACGGTAACGTAAAAACAGTTACCCTGAAACTCCTGAACATGTCAACTTTTTAGTCCTAAAGGAACCGTCAGAATCACGGTACGCCGCTTTTCAAGTTACCGTTTCTCTAAAATTAGGTAACAAGCTCTCTAATAAAATTAAAAAAAAAAATTCTATTTGTCGAAATACTGAACAAGTTTTTGTGGCAAGCGCCAAGCAGTAGCCTAAGGAAAGACTTCATTCAAAAGGTGCGGCCTACTTTAGTGTTACCATACTTACATGCAAGCAGTTGTACGCTCACATCACAGCACAGCATACAAGTTACAGTCAGCCACACCTATTAAAGGCTGCAGATTATAAAGACCTTTTGCCATATTGAGCTGTGTTTATGGACTTGGTTACGATAGCCTACAAGTTAAAAAGCAACTCAAAAGTATACATAATATAAGCTTTTGCTATACTGTACGCTGTACATGTAACGATTTGAAATGGGGAAGACATAAGATGTGTTATGTCGCTGTCAGCTGTCCATTTGCAGTTGTGTACTTAATTAGTGCATTCACGGTAGTGAGTACCGACAAAGAGCTTTTAAAAATTTGCAGTTGGTTTTCGCATGGCCATTCTAGCATACTACAGTATACGTAGGTGTGTTTACAACTGAGATCAAATTCGTATTTATCATTAAAATATAAATTTGGATTTAATATAGTTATTCTTATAAATTTGTCTGAGAGGTGCAGAAAAGCTGTAGCAATCAAGTTCAAAGTGGTCAGTTCCAAATGTTTAGGGACTTGACATCTGAGTACACAATAGAATGGACAGTCAAATTACTGGAATATTTACAATTTGGAATTAGTATTCCAAATGATTTTTTTTCAATTGTACTGCTATTTTTATAGTTACTATTACATATTTATCACTTTTACAGGGGGATGGAGCTGTGAGGCGAATGGTGTCTTTTGTGCTGACCAATTCTGTTTCTTTTGATGCAGGCCCGTACACGGGGGGGGGGGGAGGTCGAGTGGCTCGTCAATGGGTTCGTTTTTGAAATCGAACCTCTTTTTGAAAACGAACTTCTCTTTGTGAACCAGGTGGTTCGTCGCTACTTATGACTCCTTCCTTCATCATGCAATGCTGAAACAGATATTGTTACAAATTAAACACATTTCATATGAATATTTGGATAACATAACAAGAATGATTACGTCATTATACCAACACCTCCATTTTCCGCGCCCTTCAAAGGCCTACAACATCATCTCCGATGTTCAAAACGAGGTTAGACTATATGTACATTCATAGGCGTAATTACGAAGGGGGGGGGGCGGGCGACACTTGCCCTCACTTTTTCCCAGAGCTTAAAAAATAAAAACATGCTATTAAAAATGAGCAAAAGTAAGCGAGACCAGAGAAATTACAAAAGAATTTTCAATAGCCAATAATGATTAAATTTTGCAATGTTTAATGAAGGAAAATATAAATAGCAAAAAAATTTTCACGGCGCACTTCGCTCGCACCTCCAGAGAAATCTGACTAATACAATAGAAAATTTTGTCTGACACCGTAAAATGTCTTTCGTCCTACGTGCCACACTATTGTGACTTGAAGCTCTGAATAAGGGTCACTGAATGTACTAATGTGCAATACGCCATAAAATGCACCATGATCCTTGAAAACAAAGTCTATAACCCTACTCATGTATAAGGAAACACAATTCTTAACAAAAAAATCGGTGTGCTTTGCATGTCCTTTATACAAATCGATGTGTCTCATTGGTACTGCTGTACTCCTGTGCGAAAGAAACCTTTGGTGGAATTGCCTCGTTATTAATTCCTGTGGGACAGCTTGACTAGGTTACCATTTTCAAAACCCTCGCTACGCCTCTTGCTGTTCACTTTCCTCACCAACTACTACCATCCTCAGCAAATTGACTGACAGTTACTATCTTAAATTTGTGATCATCATATGAAATCTATTTCCTATTTCATGAGCATTTCAAATTACACCTGACAGAAGCAGGATTTTCTTAAGAAATGGTCCAGAATGGAGGCAAAAGCAGTCAAATTTAAGAAAGATTTCTTTGGGAGGACCTTCAGTCCCCAGGTCTCGCTCTTCCGGCGATCGCAGTTAAAGGCTTGGCCGGCCACAACTTCCCAAGATGCAGAGTTCCCTGGCACCTTAACTATCGATGCCATTGAAAATGTCCATGTAAAAACTACCCACAAAAGATTTCACTGAATTCTTTAGTGTCACATAGTCTATAACCTTCAAAATCGACTGAAACTTGTTTTTCACACTTATAAAATAGTTGAGGGGTACTTGTCTCAGACCATCGGCAGGATTTAGGTTCCCATATCCTGCTGGATGGAAAGAACAGGCACAAAAAGGAATTTTTTTATGGAATGAAAATACTGCATTTAAAACTAAAGAAAAACAGTGGGTTACAATTAAACGTCTCAAAAGCTGTCTCAACGCTGTTTTCTTCTGAGCGCTTCGCGCACCCCACCCTGACACTGACACGAATTTTGTCCCCGCAATGCTGCGCAATCCGTCGTGGCAAGGCGTGCCATTTCGGTGCTACGCAGCGGAGCGTAAAACCGTGTTTGCGGCCTGATCGCTCACTGTACATGCATAAGTTACGCACTGTGTACCCTATGCGCGGCTAAAAATGGGCCGCATTGCACACATTGGCACGCAATGGCACTACTTGTTTAAGCATAGGTTAAGTGTTGTTTGGGCATTGTTCACGTCTACAGTACTGCATTGTCCCGCAGTGCCACACACGTCACACATAGTTCCCGCTGTCTTCCCACATCGCCACGCATTGTCCCGGCAACTTCGCGCATGCGTGATGTCGTCAGGGCATGTTTTGGTCACGCTTTGTCCCGCATGGCGGCACACTTTATATCAATCGTAGGTTTCACACCAAGCACAAATAAAACAAAGAAAAAAAAAACTTGTGAAGGAAGCTCCATTACCACCACAACCTCCATTTGGTAATTTTTTTTTTATATGTTTCCCCCAGATACCATTTTTGGTGGTCTTTTCATTATATTTATTTCATTTTTTTTTTCACTTTTTAGGGGGAATGTTTTGGTTTTCTTTATTTTATTCATTCTTTTTTCGTTTTTGTTTTGTTTCTTTCCTTGATTTTTCTATTGAAATCTTTTTCTGTGAAACAAAGTGAAAAACAAGTTTATTAACATTCAACAACATTTATGTATACTCATAAACCTGGGGTTTTTAACCTTTTTTCACCGGCGCACCCCTGGAGTGTATAAGACCCATGATGCGTACCACTCCAGTCCACTCCAGTCCACTAGGCAGAGAAAAATTCTTTCGCAAATAAAAACAGCCACGTACCCCCCCCCCCCCGGGGAACGCTAACCTCAGAACCTCAAAACAGAAGTCCAGTCCAGCAAATAGTCCTTCTTAAAGACATAATCTTTTCAAACATCACACATCCTAAGAGTCTCACAGATTTAAAAACACCTACTCCGTGTTCTTAATGCTGCTGGCACCACCATACCAGAAGACACACGCGGGATTTGTGGTGTGTCCATGTTCGTAGCTCAACAAAGGTGAGCTGTCTCCTGACCCTGGAGTTGAGCAATTGGTGTTACTGGGGTCTTGAAGGTGGGAGACTGACTGACCGAAGACTGCTGGGACAGACTGTCCTGAAGGGCTTGGCACTGGGACTGGAGTGGATGAAGGGGCAGCTGTCTCCCTGGGCATCAGCAAATGGTACCTGCCCACTGAGGTCAGGCTGCACTCTGCTGCTGTGAGGCCTGTGAAAATTGTGAGGCTTGTTAATATTGTGAGGCCTGTGATAACTGCCAGGAGTAAGATGGCTGCTGCCATGTTTGAGGGTGCTGCTGCTGCTGTGGGGATTGCCAGGCTTGCTGCTGTGGGCACCAAATGGTGTTGCGTGGCTTGACCACGCTGTCTGCACCTTTGGACAAGGTTCAGGCAATCGATCTTGAAGTAATGACTTCGGGTTGTGTCTCTGGAACATCATCTACACACTAGAGGAGGAAAAAGAGAAAGATCTCTCTCCTCCCTGTCTGCAATCTCTCCCTCTGTCCTCTTCCTGTTTTTTCTGCACTGGTCGACCCCTTCCTCTGGCTTTCTTCTGGGTAGGCATATTGTCTGTTCGCTAGCTAGTTGCGTTGTGTCCAGGACTTGCAATTGGTCCGCTTGTATACGCACTGACGCGAGCGCCATCGTCGGTCATTGGTAGTGTACTTTGCGTGAACAATGCATGAATACTTCGTGAGCAGTTCGTGCCAAGCGCGAATGGTTCGTGACGTGGGCGAACTATGCTCGAACTGGTCGTGATATGATCACGTGAACAACTCGTGACAACACCCTATCGACCTCACGACCACTCCGCGACACGTTCGAATGCGTGAACTTGCGCGCCCACAATGTGAACAGTTTGTTAACAATGCATGGCATTGCGTGTAGTGGATTCTCATGGCACTCATTGACACGCACCGCCGGCAGTGTTTGTGCCACGTTCGCGCAGTGTTCACGCATGGTTCACGAGGGTGGCACGCACATAGTACAAAAATTGATGCGTGCCGAATTTTTGAAAATTTCAAAATTCTCTCTACGACATGTCACGCACCCCCGCACCCTTCGCACACTCTTCACGCTCATTTACGAAGACTTTACTCATTGGCATGCCGAAGTGCGTGCCATTGCGCGGACAAAAATCGTGCCAGTGTCAGGGTGGTATTACTTTCTGCAAAACATCCGGCTTGTCATAGCTTCGTACAAACTCTTCTATTACCATTGGAACCACCAATGCCCCCATGGCCTTAGGTAGCCTAGGGGAAGATCCTCTCCCCAGAAATTTTTAAAGCAACATTTTATCACCATCGATCTGTGTAAATTAACCAACTCTTTATTAAAGATTGTTTCACTGCAAGTTTTCAGGCACGGAAGTGTCATTTCCCGTACCGTAATAAGTGGCAGGCGCTTAGGGAAGGAGGGTGGGGGAAGAGTCGTCTCATATTACTAAAAGTATGAAAAATGCGGTTTTTTCAGCGCGCTTCGAGGGGCACCCATTCTGAATACTAGATCTCCCATTCTGAAAATTATTGTTCCAAAGCCCCGGAAAAGCCTTCTCCCCTTAAAAATAGCCATTCTTCCTTACTTCCTCTAGCCCTCAGCATAATCGATCCCGTCTGACTGTTAGACACACGGAGTAGCAATATAATTGCAAAAAAGGCAAATTGTAATTTTTGTGCTATGTTAATTGCCTACATTATGTCATTTAAAGTCGAAGCTAGAACGCTAAAACATTTAATGCCTACAATTTCGTAAAATACAACAGAGCTTCCGGAGGCTGTGCCCCTAGACCCCGCCAGGTGCTCTGAGGCGGACCGCTGGATCCCACGCCGTTAGGGGGAGCGCTCCCCGCTCCCGCGGCGCCTTCGGCGCCGTTTAACAGTCCACTCAGCTTTGCCCCCCCCCCCACACACTTTCAGGCATCAAATCCCGCCCCTGTGTACATTTGCTTTCTATTGCACACCCATTTTCTTGTAATGACTGAGCGGGTTCTGTCACCACTTTCCCAAAGGTTGCGAGCTAAGGGTGGAGGATCCTTGCTCTGCATCACTGTTTGACAGGTGAACTGAGAAAAGATGTAAATTTCTGAGTGATGCCTACTATGGGTTTATGTTTTAGGATGGACAAGTGGGTGATTAAAGTGGCAATTGCTTCAGCTCCTATGAATCCTGATTCCATTTTAATATCTTCGTCTTTCCACCATATTTGGCGACCACGCATGATACACTGCGTTGAACAATAGTGAAAAATTTGTGTTTTCAAGCGTACTTTCCAGCAATCTAGAGCGTTTGTGATGCCCACCTGCTTACACTTTGGAAATTATGTACGATATACAAGAAAGTCTGCAATGACAGGCTTGTCGTTTAGAATAAGTCTTCAATCTAAGTTTTCAATCTTTTTTGTCTTCGCCTCAGCTCAAACCATGGTGAGGAGAGAGGTCAGGTCGGTTCATGGTGGTATATGAGCCATAGTCACGCATGATGCGATAATGTGTGTTATCCCCTTAGGCGGACCGTCTCCCCGACAGTTTATCTGTACTTGCTTTTAAGGAGTCCATTTCGTCAGAAGGAACTAAAAATTTGTGTAGCTTGTTTACTTTTTCCTCATATTTTGGCTGAATGTTACAAAACAAGTCTCACCCTTACTATACGTAACCCGCAATGGCTTAGTTGTTATCGTATCTGCCTCGCAGTACGGTCAACTAGTTGGGATGTCGCCATTGCTTTGCCGTAGACGGGTTAGAAACCTGCAGGGCATGCCATTCTCGATAGGGCTCAGCTGCCTTGACAGTTCATAACTTTTTTTCCTTTTCATGAGTGGTGATTTTATAAAATCAGAACTTCCAAACCAAACCAATTTTTTTCCAAATGCTTCAAAAACAATCCAAATTTCTAAGCACGTACAACCTCATGGCTATTTGTTTATTACCAATACCGTCTAAAACGTTCTAGCATCACTCAACGACATAGGTTGTTAAACTTATGCCCGTTGGTTAAATGTTTATGCGTGATTAAGGAGGAACACAGCGTTGTACTTTTGGAAGATTTATTTCATGATAATCAAAACATTAAGAGGATTAATTCACCTTTGCCTTCTTGCTAGACACGTTTTGTTTGGAAATTGAAAGTCTTTGTGGAAGGTCTGGATGCAACTTTTGTAATGGAATATGGTATTTTCAACTCAAAATTTCGGCGCGCTTCTCGCCCGCTCTCTTCCGCTTCGTAGGCAGAAAGTTAACAAACAAAATTTCTTGGTAAACAATACTTTCCAGTCGATAACGTTAAGAATTGGTGGAAGTCTGCAGTGCACCTCAGTCTCTGACTACACCCATGCGAGGTTATTGTGTGTGTTTTTGTTCCATTACTTCTTGGCATTAAAATCGTATCTGTGAACATGTTTACAGTTTGCAAATGATACAAGGAGCAGCAAAAATCTGACCAAATTTAAGCACAATTGACTGATCAGGAACTACGCATTAGTAGGAACAGATTGAAATATTTAGTTCACAGCTAACTCTTGCAAAAGGAGGGGCAGCCCAATAATCTGTATGCAATCTCCGAGATAAAATCCAGGAAGAAGAAAATCTTTTTAACAAAGCAACTGAGTTCTCAACAGCCTCACTTTTGATCGAAAAGGTTCCTTACAAGTGAATGTTTATAACAGATGTAAAAATGCTAAAACTTCTTGCCATTATTTTAACTATGATATATATTTAGCAATTATAGAAGGGGTCTACATAGTGATTTACAAGTTTTTATAACAGCCACAAAAGCTACACTGATTTAAATACTTGTTTATTTACCCCTCATCCTACTTTCGCCAGCTAGATAGTAAGATGGAGTCAGGGATCTCATGTTTTGATTAAAAGAATACTATGAAAGCTCTCGTTCTGTTAGCTTCCGATTCTGAAATCAAAAATCATTCAGACAATATGAGAGATCAAGGACACTTAGGGTTAACTATTAAAGTTTTATATGAGCTGATACTTTAAAGTTAACGTCGTGTTTATCTAGACAAATAGACTATAAGGAACGATTGTCAAAGGTCTCCCATACGATGATGAAATAATAGACGAACTTGCAACCTGTGTCTGCACAGTAAACGATGTTAAATGAACTCATATTGAAAATGAGTGGCAGGGATTAATGTTTAACATCTGTAAAACAGATGAGGAGGAGCCACTAGAGTTTATGGATGATTAATAGGAGACAGTTAAGCGGGAAGAGAGACTTTGAATGAAATAAACATGGTTTGTTGATAAGCAGCTGACAAAGAATCAACATCAAATGGTCCTTTGTAAGACAAATCAAGGGATTAGGGAACGATTCAAGAGAGAGAGAGATTAATTTTCAATGGCCCTCCAGAAGGTCCTAGCTGGAGCGGCTACCTTATCAAAAACGGAATTTCGGTGAATCTGATGGAATCTGCTATGACGAATTTGGTTATCAAAAAAGCTTACAAAGCAACTTGTAGTCCAGCTTATTGTAATTTGGACAAACGACACTGGCCATCCACGTTGTGTATCAGGAATATCTAGACAATGAAAGACCTTTTATCTAAACATTAAGAAATAAGAAAATAAAACAAAAAACTTAAGTGGAAGGGAATACCTTAGACAAACATCATGTTAGACGACTTCTTTTCTATGTTGCCTAAGTTTCCGTAGACCCATTAGACGACAACTAAAGGGCTTCAAACATATGCAGTAAGTAGGGTATGCTATGTATCCGTTGAAAATCATACCTATGGATGTTACTGTGTTCAAAAACGAGACACGTAGAGTTCAGATGAAGAACACAAACGTATGTTAAAAAAATATGGTTGAAAATGGCCTGCCTTATACTAAGATCTGAACTTTATGAGAAGTTGGAGTTTGAAACTAAGTCATTGTTCTGCAATAGCTATTAACTACTTTTAGGTTTTAAGTCGTTTGTAAGTTTTTTGGTACGTTTGCAAAGAAGTCTCTGGCTGATGACGTTTGCAGGGATCATTAACAATTTTACTAAACTTTATGCTCTAGAATACAGTAATCTTACTTAAAAACAGCGAATGGTAAATCCAAAATTTATAAACATTTCCGATTATTTCACTGCATAATGTACTTCTTATTTAAGCATGGCAAGAGATATTAAGGTCGTCCCAGCCTGCGCGGCTTTCCTATGTGGGTAAAGGAAAAACACTTGGGGACTGTCTTTAAGTGGGCATGACAATGGCATTTGTTGCTTCTCAGCATTCATGGTATTTAGGCATATTTTTAAATAAAATGATCGTTTTCCGTACAAAAATGGATTTTTAATTACCAGAAAACAGCCAATGAAATGCCCAGTTTTTTCCCTATGCAGTCCACCTTAAACCCGAAATGTAAAACCAACATGTTGTTGTTCCATCAGAATTACGTCATTGACGGCAATATCGTCACAGCATAGATTTGTTGACAAGCAGTAGTAGAACAATACATACCGTACGTCGTCAGTAGTGTTTCATCCTGACATTTGCCCACAAACGTTAGCTCCTGAATGCCCTTTGGCAGACCTACACTAACTTATAAGCGGACTAAATAGGATTCTTGATGGTCATAATCTGAACGGCATCATAAGCATTACTCATGTGAATACTGCTTGTCCAGGAATCCGATCCAGTGTATCTCATGAAGGCACCACTCGCATGAGCGTCAGCTAGAGTTTCAGCTCATTTCCAAGCAATAAGTTTCTAGCAGGTTATCACGGAGACCTAGGCTTACTGCAACTACCTCTGTAGCACGTACTCCAGCATGCGGAGATCAAATTTTTTTATCATGTATCATGGTGACTAACGGAAGTAGCCTAAAACACTGCAACTCAAACTAACAGTTCTATTTTCAAAACTTTCTTGGTTTGCTGCATTCAAAATTCTGCTAGTTAAGGAAGCTGAAGTTAAACAGTGGAAGCCGTATTCTACCGAGATCAAGCGTTCCTGTTACAGGAATTTTTCTACGCTGTTCCACTACAACTTTGAGACTATAATAGTACGAACAGCAGCGTGCAACTAACAAAAACAGAGAGACAGCCTGAAAGGCTTTGTGGAAGTGAAAACAACAACAATAACAACAAGTTATTGTGGTGGTGTAATAGATGTTAATTATTTTGTGTGAGTATTAATTAAAATATTTGAAAACATGGAGTCAATGATTACTGCCCTCCATGCAGTAAAATTAATATCAAACCTACTTTACATTTCATTTGACATGCGTGCATAGCGTATATTCAGACAGTTCTAGCACTTTACAGTATGTATGTATGTATGTATGTATGTATGTATGTATGTATGTATGTATGTATGTATGTATGTATGTATGTATGTATGTATGTATGTATGTATGTATGTATGTATGTATGTATGTATGTATGTATGTTTGTATGTATGTATGTATGTATGTATGTATGTATGTATGTATGTATGTATGTATGTATGTATGTATGTATGTTTGTGTGTGTATGTATGTATATATGTATGTATGTATGTATGTATGTATGTATGTATGTATGTATGTATGTATGTATGTATGCATGCATGCATGTACGTACGGACGGACGTATGTATGTGTATGTTAGTTTGTATGTATGTATGTACGTACGTATTTATGTATGTTTTGCGTTGGACTTAAATATTCTGCACATGTGCTTCACGACACAACTACAACACTTTTACTGCACTGCAGTAGGGTTTCGTATCAAAGATATCAACCACTTAGGTGATTCTTTACGAAAAAAATAGTGTTTCACGCAGGCTATTCTCGTACAAATCCAAACCTGCACCTAATTGCCGAAAATTATGTCAAATGATTACGTGACCGGTTGAAAATTTTTGTAAAGTGTCACGTTACGACATTCTCCTAAAACGCCCGTCAAACGGATGTATTTCATACGTGCGAGTTAAATTTTTTATTACTGTATCCACTCGTACCATATACACACTTTATTTTGGATTTTTATGCCAACTTTAAAAGTTAAAACAGTCACACATAATCTCCTGTGGATGGCAATCTTTTTGGTGATGTCCTTGAAGGAACTACTTGGGTAGAGGTTACGTCAATTTTTAATAGTAATGTGGATTAATATATAGAGAGGATCAATCTTTCAAGTGTTTGTAATTTTATTGCAGTATCTGCAAATATGGGATACTGCCCAATTTCTTTTAAAGTAGTTTACGAGTGAAATGCAGATATGTTCTTCTTTCTTGTTAACCTTTAAGATACTATTAAGGACTTCAGTTACCTTACTGCATCATTGTTAGTGACTAGAGTTTTACCCTTGGTTACGGATATTTACAACTTTTTACATACAAAGTAAAGAAAAATAAAAATAGAGATATTGTTTATTCAGAATCAAATGCAATATATCACAGATAACTAAAGTATAACGAGCTCCGGTGAAACTCATGTCTTATAATGTAACATATTTATCTATTTATCGGCTGTTGGAGCAAAACCTTTAAAAATCCCGACAAAGTAGTACCCACTTTAAGAAGAGAAACATTTTGGCTATAATCTTTATTTAGCTCAAGGTGATTCTTGGATTGTTACAATATATAGAGCGCTGGCTATTCCCATAGCCACCAGACGCCAGTCATATTATGAAGAATTCCCCTGCAAAATTACTCGTTTTTACCGTAGAACTCAATTATAGGAAAAACTTTTAACAAATGACACATGTAACTAGCGTGTACAAATGCCGAATGTATTCATATTCTTTAAAATGATAGAAAGTTTCATATTTCTCAGATTATGACATTTACTTATGCTTCATAATCTACTATTTGTGTTAACAATCTGTTATGCTATTCCCTTCTGTTTTTCAAAGTCATTGTTTAAAGGCACAAATCTATTCAGATGATACTAACCGTTGAGAGATTATAATCGTTGGAGTCAAATTCCTTCAAAAGTTCGTCATTACATGACTCGGCCTTGAAAAGAACAATGTCCAATTCCCAAGTATGTTTGGGTTGGTACTCCATTATAGCCAATGTGCGTTTTACAAAACTATCAATTGAGAAAGTCATGTCGTCCTGACTTATACCTGTGGTCGCCTTCAATATTATTTGAACGGTCAACTCCAATCTCGTCTTGTAGGAAGACTTTTCAAGCAGTTGTTGTTTAATCTTAGTTTCAAAAATAAAGAAATAACTATTTTTTAAATGGATGTCGCATCCCGAAATACTTCTTTTATGGAAAGAATGCTTCTATGCTTTAATGCTGACGAAATATCCGTTACCAATATGTATAACTTTTATAAGTATAAGATAAACTTGGACTGCAACTAGGCAAATCGATTTATATAATAAGTGGAAACTTTTGATAGTCTTTTAAATCCCAGTGATGGCAAACGTCCTTACAAACTTACCAGAGAAGTCTTCAAACTAGTAACGATGGCATATAGGGTAATTACTGAGAAATGTAGAATACCACGTTCCGTATTAAATTGTTCACATGGCGGCCACGTTAGAGTTGACCTAATTAAGGCAATTCAAAGTTGTCAAACTTACCTGCTTTACGTTACACACCTCAATGAAAACAAAATTAACAAAAAAAAAAAGATCATTTAGTGCTGTTTTAGCTTCATAAATATCCACATAATACCCAAGTAAATCAATGCATTTTTAACACAGAGGGTAAAATGATGACAACTGAGTTATTTCATCAATCAGTAAAGCATATGCTTACCTTTTTAAAAGAGATGCTCGTAAACAGTTGTACAAAGTGGCAAAGAGTTTGCACCTCAAGAGTTTTACGTTGTCCGAGTGCCTCGATAACTTCATTACCTAGTGGATAACTGGTCTCTGTTATGACCCGTGTTCGAGATTTCACATAACTTGGAGATCCATCAAATAAAAACAACTTGGTTTCTGATTGATCGTTTTCGTCATTCTGGAGGATGCGAGTTATTTCTAGAGCTACTACAGCACCGAATGAATAGCCAGCGAGATGGTATGGTCCACTTGTCTTAACAGTGCGCATATTAGATAGGTAATAATTTGCTATATTTGATATCGAGTCTTTTGGAACGCCCTTAGTAAACTGAACAGCAAACACCGGATATTCCGAAAGCGCACTAGCTAAGGGGCGGAAGACATCAATTGAACCTTCAATAGGATGGAATAGGAAGATCGGATCTTTTTCAATTGAACCCGTATTTAGTTGTACTAAGCAATTGGTAGTTTTGCAGGTAAGGATTGGTGATATGAGTGGAAAATGTGTATCAGTTTCAGAGTTTTCATGCGTATCATTTTCATTTTTGTATTGAAGGTGTTCTCTATCAAAGTTAAGTAGTTTCCGTATTGTCATTGAACGTATCTGTTTCACACTAAAGACACAAGAGAAATTTCTTTCCAGAGTTTGCTTAACCCCAGTGACCAATATTGAATCCAAGCCGATCTCAGCTAAAGTTTTGTCCTGGTTTACTGATGAAATGTCATCGATACCGAACAATTTAGACATCATGTTACTAATATCATCGTTCCTATTGACTTCAGCAGTATCTTCCTTGGAACGTGCTTTCACAAGGGAGGCGAGCACAGACTTGCGGGTCGATAAAAACAAATCCAAAGTGGATAAGCAGGACTGCAGTGTCTGAGCAGCACAACCAACAATTACGGTATCATTACCAGTTTCCGAGTCTGCTACTACCCCAACGTCTCCAATAACTCCCCATTGAATAGCAAGAGCTGTAGAAGTAAAATTATAAGCGGGTTTCAAAGTACCAAACGTAAGATGAATTTAGAATTTTGAACTTATAATGAAATTACAAGGATTTTGATTAAATGCTCTTCTAGCAACCTTTTTGAGACAGAGAAGTCCAACACTATATCAATGGACAGAATGCATTTGCCCGTGCTAAGCTAAGTTGCATCTCTTTCTCTTCAAAAGAATGGAGAGGAAGAACTTAGGCTATCTTAAAGACAAATACCTGGTAGTTGATCTTCTCTTCTATTTTCACAAATCCTCTCCATAGCAGAGTTTGCAAATCCATAGTTTGACTGACCGCCATTACCCCTCCCGGAGCTTACAGAACTGAACATTACAAACCAATCCAATTCAGGGCCACATAGTCGCCGGGTTGCCTGATCGAGGTTACTTGCTGCTGTGAGCTTGGGTCTGCATACTTCTTGAAAATCTGCAGAAGTCAGATTATCCAGGAGGGCATCTTTCAAGACCTGAACAAATGTTATAAGTAATTTTACTTTACATCTCCATCTTTCAACATTCAACGTCCAGTTATTACTGTTCATACGGTACTCCTTATTTTGTAATGATAATCTTGAATATATGTAAAGACAATGACAGTTCCTATTACAGTTCCTTTCACCATTTTATCATTAGCAAAACTAGGATTTGCGTTCAAACATTCTTTTGATAACATTATCTTTTATTGACCTTTGAATCGTTATTATTGTTTGAATTATGTAATAGCCAAAAAGAAATGTTTACAAAACAAGTTTCTTAATGATATATGAGTTAATCGCCGTATGCAACTTTTTATACTATCTGTGTCATATAAGATAAACACTTTTGAAGCTGATGTCATTGCAATAGCACTTATTATAAGTGGTTAAATGGACCACGGGAGACATTTTGGGGAATCGTGTGAAAAGAAAAATGTACGTCTTAATTCATGAAAATAGCATTGCATTTAACATAGCTGTGGACGGATAAAGCCTTGTTCATGCGTCTCCGAGACCTTTCCAGTCTATTTTAAATTTTGTGTGCAGGCAAAATTGATCAGCAGACTGAAGACAATTTGTTAATGAAGGCGCCCTTTGATTGTTTTTGTCCCGTAAGTACTGGTAATATTATATAATGTAAACAAATAGTTTGTTTACCTTAAGGCAATAACTAAAAATATTGTCGACACACTTTTTCTGATTTTGACAATTTTAAATTCATAATTTGAAATATTTAATCAACGGTGCACAAAAATGAGTTTGCATCACTCCTGTAGGGCAAAAACTGAAATCGCAAAATGGCTAGGTGCATCATAGTCAAAGGTTAAATGTTAGTTTCTTCATGTCCAAGCAAGTGAAAATTCTGACCCTATTATTTCACTGGTTTAGCATTAAATAAATGCCACTGCAATGTTATACTCGATACCATGTTGAACTTTCTGTTGGTAATACACAATAACAAGTACATTACAGTGAATAAAGTTAGTTGATTTCCATACCATTGCCATGTTGAATATACCCCCAATCGGTCCAATATTCTGACATTGTTGAAGAAGTTTGTTACAGTCAGAGAGGTTTGAAACATCCAGTTCAGAAAGCTCCACCATTACACCAAGACTCAGCCAATGATGAAAAGACCTTCTTTGATAGCCATTCTTTATGCCAGACCTCGTAGTGATAACTAGCTTTTTGCAGCCTTACACAAAAATGAAAGAGGAAATTGGTTCATGTTAATCTTTTATTTCTTGCTTTTCATGGCATGAAGTTAATTAAAGATTATGCAAATACTGATCCTCCTCCTACAGTCCCAAGATATCTAAGGTTTTGCTGTTGTTTAACATTCAAAGTATTAAATTATTCACATATTATTCCGTAGACACAAAACTCGAGCATTAAGAACAATTATTTCACGAACTGATTCAGTAAAAAAAAAAAGCAATGAAAATTGTTTCACGAAGTACCTCAGTAAAAGAACAGAGTCCCCATTACTTTTTTAGGCGAGACAGAAAATAGAGTTGAAAGTTTGATTATTGTCATATACAATTACTAATGCCCTCTCTGGGATGCAAGAACATATCCCCCTAGTAAAACCAGGACGCCATAGCTTAATATAAGCTTGGCATGTTTCCTTCTGCTGACAACTCTGCATTAAACAACAATGGCTTCCTATTGCTTGTGATTTATAAATATGTATACTAAGTATGTTCATTCCAAGGAAGCGATTTGTAAGTGTTTACCAATCTATCCCCTCCCCCATCCATTAACTTTATATATAATTTACAATAAAAATCATTTCCATACAATTAATGCACTCAAATCTTTTGTAAATACCTCTTGAAACCAGCCAATTAGCAACTTCTAGTCCAAAGCCACCGAGGCCTCCAACAATCAGGTAAACCTTACTTCGGTCACAGCTCTGCCTAGGTTTAACAGACATCAATTCATTTGTCCTTGAGACTGATTCCTCCGTTGGGGTTAACTAGTTAGTAGATAAAATAAACCTCAAGCTATGTCAAGAGCAGCATTATTGATTCTTCGATTAAGACAAAGAGCTTTGATGAGAAAAAATACATGACGGTCTGTTCATAACCATAAGACGAATATACCAGCATAATAATGTCAGGGAAATACAATTATTCAAAAATTGTTTAACAAGAATGATGAAGTATGAAGACATGTACGTGAAGAGAAATCGATGTTTCAGGAAAATACTGAACACTAGAAAACGCTAGCAAATGAAAAAAAAAACACACCATGTGCAAGTGCAGGCGCAGAGTTGCAAAAAACATGTAATCAAAAGTTTGTTAAAAGTCTGCTTCTACAAAATACTTTTCACAAAAAGATATCCAAAAATTTCTTGTACCGGGGGTAACTTGCTGCCCAAGTGAGAAATACCACAATGGAATTACTTTTCACTACATACAACGTTGCAAATATTACGTCTGCTGCGAATCCGTCAAACGACCTTAAAAACGGTAGCGTCAGACTTCCCGCCAAAGATGTTAAATACATTTTCCAGTAGGATGCAGCCAGCAAGGACATGTTCTGTATCTAAGTCTACAGTGAAATTTTATCAATAGTTTTGGAATACTGGTAGGTCCAGCAAAGCACCTATCAAGGAACCTGCGGTATTAGAGCGCCACATGTAGGACCCTGAATCATATCTTGCCGTTTGCTGTTGGTCTGCACTTTAAGTACTTATTAAAGCACTACCTGAAATTTTTCTGCTCGAAGACTTTCTTTATATTACTTGATGCAGTCTTAGTTTAATCTTTTACAAAACCAATGTATATAAGACTGAAGACACCAGAGCAAAAACCTTTTTTTTACTCACCTGATAACAGCGAAATAACTCGATTATCTTTTTGTCTATTGTAACTGTCTTTACTTAAACATTTTGGTACAATTTTACCCAGGGCGACTTTGTTGAACTAAGAGGGCGACTTTGTCCAAGGACGAGTTTGAAGGAGCTAAGTTGTGAGAGATGATTTTTCTAGGGAGTGACTTGATTGGCAACCGGTCAAAATATATACTTTTATGGTATTCAACCTCAAGTTGCTTAATGGGAAGCCTTAGTCATCCCACCCTCAGGCATTGTCGACGTGGTATCGTATGTGTAACGTCAGTCACGATTCAACAACTTAAGCAATGACATCCTTAGTTAATTAAAATATATTATTTTAGTAGTAACTTTAAAACTCCTACAGAACTCTACAAGAATTTCTTTTAGAAAACATTAATACCCGGAAATTACTTTAGATACTATAGGTTACTGTTCGTAACAGCAGGGAGTCTCAAAGGAATCCACTGCTTGGGAGTAACGGAATAATACTTCTTCAGGATATCTAATTTGTAGAACGTGATGATACTGACACTGACTTGTATGGAATACAAGTCAGTGTCTCAAAATCAGACATATGTAAAGCTGTTTCTATTGAGTATGCATCATTGCATTAAGCTTTACAGATTAACCTATTCCAAAATCACTAAACGATCAACGTAGTACCCACGATATGATCAAGAAAAGTTCAGCAATGTGTTGAATACCCGAATTAATACAAGAAACACTCACTGGATTCAATTGAAACTTTGTCAAGTAGCAAAAACAGAAAGGAACCCGAGTAATCTAGTAATCCTTGTGTTCTTTACAGCTGTACAATTATCGTTTAATCATTTTATTTACAACCTGTAGCAGTTTAGTTGGAAATATTTCATCAACTTTGAGTATGAGTTACAGTGTTTAACGATTAATACAGCAATTACGTCATAACGACTAGCATTTCCTGTAACAGTACTGCACATGGTATCCTCATGTTTAACAGAAAATGGGTTTTGTGTATCCTCCGACCTACAAACGTCTACTAGCTGGGGATGGAAGACTTTAGACTTGCATATCCAAGAATGCCGACACATCTTGGGGGCGCAACCCCAAAAGAGTAACTCCTAACCACTGAATGAAACTAGAGACAGAGCACTCTAACATGTATTTTTCGACATGTTTGTAAGGGCAAGAGCCCAATGACTTTGCAAATAGCAATTTAAACTATATTTACATACCACTTGCATAGCTTTTGTGCAAGCAAATTACTTGAAAGAGGTCTTATCTGGGCTGATCAAGACACTTACAGTGCTAAATAACGATTCTCAGAATGATATCTCTGAAATATTTCTTCATGTCTCTGGGACGTGCCTAAACGATCAAATTGCTGATACTCTTAGATTGAAGCAACAAACTAGATTCATCCGTTTCTGGAGAGTAATCCTTGCTACAGTTAAACGACAAGCCATAATCGGATCAATGTAGTGGGAATGGCTTTTATATTGGCTACCCAAAAGCTACCCAGATAGACCTAAACACGCATAAGCTCCCCTCGTTAGGACTACATTCTAATTTTATATAGTAAGACATCTAGGGGTGTAAATGCTTTAAGGGAAATAAGTATGCAGCACCACACTGGCAACTCGGGGAATACCAATAAGATTTCATTAGAATCCTGCTGCAATGTCCTATTTTAAAGTCCTGGTATATCAAAAGTCAATAAAGTAAAATATTTATAATTTACAGATGGCTCGTGCCTTAATATGTAACTCAAATGTAACAAAAGTTGTACGTGTTAAAGTAGTTAAAAATCTAGTAAGACTTTCCGTGGTCACTTTGGTCAAGGTATTTACTACACAGAACTATTTGTCCAAGCGATAGATTAGACTGTTGCCTATTTATTCATGAAGCATATCTGTTGGCACGCAACTCCTATAATGCAGCTTGTAAGGACAAACTGGTCAACGAAGTGATTTGTAACCTTTACCTTGATATAACATTTCCTATATTTCAGAAAACTACTCTTTCATACACATAGTGACACCATGATCTAGATACTCACATTAATTAATACCTTTCCGATGTGTTTGCCTTTTGCCATATATCTGAATGCACTTTCCACTTCATCTGGTTGGAAGACAGTGCGTGTTAGAGGTTGTACTGTCCCATTTCTTAGACCTTTCTTCATCAAGTGTGCAACTTTTGGCCATTCAGGATGGTCTTTTTTTAGGAGGCGATCAAGATGAACCCCGTGGAAGGAAGTGTTGTTCAAAAATATTGACGAACCTAGGAAAGAGTATTTTTATCCAGTCATACTGTTGTTTGTTAGATTTTTATTTTAGTGACTAAATATATACTGCACCTATAATCAGATTAAGAGAAGTGAACAGATTAGCAAAAGTGAAAGAGAAAATAAATCTGGTGTATTATGCCCATACCTATCTGCCTATTTTGCGATAAGTCATACTTCCCGATTTCCAAGAACCTCCCAGACTTTGACAAGCACCTCAAACTAGCTTTAAAAAGTTCTCCAGATAACGAGTTTAACACGAGGTCAACTCCTAAACCGTTTGTCTGCCTCATGATGTGTCTCTGAAAAGAATTATCGCGTGAACTTGCAAAGCAGTCTTGAGTTAACTTTGGAAACTTCTGCATGAGAAATTTTCGCTTCTCCTGAGTTCCTATGAAGAAAATGAAATTTTAAAGATACCAAATGTTTAAAGAAGCTTGGTAAAACGTTTATGTACGTTGGTAAGTTATCGCAGTTTTGTCGATGATATTTAATACAGTGAAAGTTACAATGTACCCACCTACTGTCGTATAAATTTTGCAACCATAACTTAAGGCCACAGCGATTGCCGCTTGTCCAACACCACCAGATCCAGAGTGAATAAGAATAGATTCTCCGGCTTGCACTTGTCCGCGGACAACAAGGGCGTACAAAACAGTACAATAAACTGCTGGAACAGTAGCCGCATCTTCAAGGGTCCAGGATTCGGGGACGTCAAAAAGGAAACAAGGTTCTGCAAAGACATGCCGAGCTATTCCTTGTCTGTCTATCAAGCCCATTACTCTTTTTCCTTCTGAATTGAGTCCTGCAAACTCCACTCCAATGAGACATTCCTGATGAGCTATGTCTTCTATACGTTTAAACAAGAAAAATGTGGGTTATGTCCTCACTTTTTAGGGATAAAGGTGTCTATTGACATTTAAGTGCATAGTAAGTAATTTCAATGTGGATCCAATCAGAGAATACATTTTATGTCCTCCCCGAGCAAAATTCAGAGATGATAGAGGTGTTTTTACCCTTACAAAAAATAGTGTGTCAACCTGTGTCAGTTACCACGCGTGATCACACGTGAAAAACAAAAGAAATCACGCGTGTTCCTGAGTGGCAAACCTGTGTTTTTGGAACCCTCTGGACACAGGTTTGACACAGGTTTGCACACCTTTTCTTGCTTTCAATTTTAAGCCACAGGTTTTGACTCAGAATTCTTTGTCAATATTATTTTTGATTGCCACGCATTTTGCATGTCAAACCTGTGGCAAACCTGTGGTTAACCTGTGGCAAAGTGTGGCAAATGGCAAACCTGTGTCAATTTCACGGGAAAACACAGGTTTCCCTGCAAAAACCTGTAAAAACCCATGGCAGACATGTGAGAAAACCTGAGGATTTGGAACCAATTGACACACGTTTTTTGTAAGGGTATGGTTCTACTGAAAAACGTTCATCCTTTGAAAACCAGAAAGCCCAAAGGCTTGGCGATTCCTTGCCGAAAGGGGATGCTTTGTTGCACTGAGATTTATCCCTCATATTTATTTTTCTTAACTACATCATTTTATGATGTTTTAACAATCTGGCCTCTGCTGACCTCACATGACCTTTGAACCCCACCAAATATAAAAAAAACGGAAGTGTCTTGAAAGGGGTTCAACTCCAATGGATCTTGGATCTTGAATATTCTTGGGAAATTTTGCTTTTTGACCTCTGGTGACTCGCGATGACAACCTTGGGAATACTTGGGATATTTTGCTTTTTGTCCTTTGGTGACCCTGATGACTATCTTGGGAATTCTTGCTTTTTGACCTCTCGTAACCCCATATGACAATCTTGGGAATTCTTGGGAAATTTTGCATTTTGACCTCTGATAACCCCAGATGTTGAATTGGGAATTCTTGCGAAATGTTGCTTTTGACTTCTGGTGACCCCAGATGACGATCTTGGTCATTCTTGGGAAATTTTTCCTTTTGACCTCTTGTGACCGCAGATGACAATCTTGGAAATTCTTGGGAAATTTTGCTTTTTGACCCCTGGTAACCCCAGATGACCTTTGACCTCTACCACAAATAATAGTGTTCTTTCTTTCATCATAACAAATCTATACACCAAATATGGGAAGTGGCCTTCATTCCTATCTTGAGATATTGTGATTACAAGCTTTTCGGTTTTTTAGCGTTTCAGTGAGCTCAAATGACCTTTGAATTTCACGAAACACAATGGGGTTGTTCCTCTCAACATGACAAATCCATATACGAAATATGAAAAGTGGCTGTCATTGCTATCTTGAGACATTGTGATTATAAGCCATTTACAAGGTTTCCGTAGTTCAACTTCTGGTGACCTCAGATGACCTTCGGCCTCTACCAAAAATAATAGCGTTCTTCCTTTCAACATGACAAATCTATATCGGCTATTCCTATCTTGAAATATCCCAATTTCAAGGTTTTCGGTCTTTGACCTCTAGTGACTTCAAATGACATTTGACCTCCACCAAAAACTATAGGGTTCTTTCTCTCAATATGACACATCTATATACCAAATATGAAAAGTGTTGGTCATTTCTATCTTGACATAACATGATTACGAGCTTTTTGGCCTTTTACTTATGGTGACCTCAAATGACCTTTGACCTTCACAAAAAATACGGTTCTTTCTCTTAACATGGCAAATCCATATACCAAATATGAAGAGTGTCGGTCATTGCTATCTTGAGATATCGTGTTTAAAATCCGTTTACGAGGCTTTGCAGTTTAACCTCTGGTGACCTCAAATGAGCTTTGACCTCTACCAAAAACAATAGCATTCTTTTTCTCAACATGACAAATCTATATACCAAATATGAAAAGTGCCGGTTATTGCTAGCTTGAGATATCGTGTTTACAAGCCATTTACGAGGTTTTCGCAGTTTAACCTCTGGTAGCCTCTAAAGACCTTTGACCTCTACCAAAGACAATAGTGTTCTTCCTCTCAACATGACAAACCTGTATACCAAATATGAAAAGTGTCAGCCATTGCTACCTTGAGATATCAAGTTTACGAGGTTTTCACAGTTTAACCTCTGGTGACCTCCGATGACCTTTGACCTCTACCAAAAACAATAGGTTCTTTTTCTCAACATGACAAATCTATATACCAAATATGAAGAGCTTCGTTCATTGCTAACTTGAGATATCGTGTTTGCAAACCGTTTACGAGGTTTTTGCAGTTTAACCTCTGGTGACCTCACATGACCTTTCACCTCTACCAAAAAACAATAGGTTCTTTTTCTTGACATGACAAATTTGTATACAAAATATGAAAAGTGTCGGTCATTGCTAACTTGAGATATCGTGTTTACAACGTTTTCTGTATTTGACCTCTGGTGACCTCAAATGACCTTTGACCGCCACCAAAAACAATAGGGTTCTTTCACTTAACATGACAAATCTATATACTAAATATGAAAAGTGTCGGTCATTGCTATCTTGAGATGTGTTTACAAGCTCGGCGTCACATACGCACCCTCACATACACACGCATACACACCCACATGCCCACAGCAGCCTCAGACATACACACACAGCTTCGGCACACCCATATACACTCACACACACACACACACGCGCGACATCACCATCGCACAGATTCCTTGCCTGCCTACGGCAAGGAATCAATAAACTGAAAAATTTAAAAAGTAACGAAGTCTGAATTTTAAGACAGACTGCCCAAAAATTTATTATTGATATGGGATGGAGCAATGTACTTTGCCTATTTTGGTGAAATGGTTATGCGATTTCAACTTTTGGTTTTGAGATGTTTGTAGGAAACACTATACTATGTGCAACCTTAGCTTGAACTTGAAACAACAAAGGGAGACGTCATCTCCGGCATGAATTTTAATATAATTTATATGTGTATATATTTGGAGAGGGAGTGAGAATAGGTAGTTAATTTTAAGCTCAGTTGACGGCGTTCTACCACTTGGACGTTAATGGTTCAGTGGTTAGGGGCATCCGCCTTGTGTACGGGAGGTCGTTGGCTCGATCAAAATCCTCTTTTAGTATAAGGCAAGTGCCTATGTTAGAGGTCAGAGGTCATATATATATACATATATATATATATATATATATATATATATATATATATATATATATATATATATATATATATAACGCTAATTCCTACTGTACAGGGAAATCGACATATCGCGGTTTCGTTAAGGCGAAGAAAAAACAATAAAATACATTAAAAAATATTTCCCCTTTTGGAAACCAGATATACAGCAACGCTTTTTCAATGGCCCACCATCCGTACGTGTTAAAAGATACGGGTACGTAACTTGGTCAACATTGAAGTAATAGCATGTAAATCATGTGGTGAAACGGACGTTACCATCCGTGTACGTATTCCTATATAAAAAGCGTGCGATTTCGCAAAGTCGACCTGATTTTTTCCCCTTTTAGACGATTTCCCCTTTTAGGCACGTTTTTTTCATACAATATTTCCCCTTAATCCCAAATTAGCAATATATATATATATATATATATATATATATATATATATATATATATATATATATATATATATATATATATATATATATATATGCTTACTCGGACCTTCTTTGTTTGCAGCTTTTCTGTGCATTTGAGTGTTAACTTCATTTTTCTCATTCGGTTTCTGTTACTTGATAAAGGCATTGTTGTACCGAAAATTTGTACGAAATAGTCTTCATTCTGATATTTATATATATATATATATATATACATACATACATACATGCATACATACATACATACATACATACATACATACATACATACATACATACATACATACATACATACATACATGCATGCATGCATGCATGCATACATAGACCGACAGCAGTGGTCAAGTGGTTAGAGCATCCGACTTGCAGCCGGAAGGTCTAGGGTTCAAATCCTGACCGGGTCATACCAAAGACTTTAAAAATGGAACCTGCTGCCTTTGTGCTTGGTGCTCAGCATAAGCAATGGAGTAGGGAAAACAAGCCAGTGAGCCACAACTGGAAAAAAGGCCGTGGTCGTCTCGACTTGAACCAATTGGTTGGAAACTGGGACGTTAAACCTCATCTAACCTAACCTTACATACATACATACACACATACATACGTACATACACACATACATACATATTTATATATATATATATATATTTATGTGTGTGTGTGTGTTTGGGTGCACCCGCGGTATGTGAGCGATCATGTGGCTATGGGTGCACCCGCGGTGTGTGAGCGATCCTGTGGCTATGGGTGCACTCAGCAACATGTCCTTAACAGGACACGGTACAGTCGGCGAGAGCTCCGCTCTCGCAGTCTTTCCTAGCTCACACGGAGCTCGAAACTGGCGTAGCTGCCCGAAAATTCCGTCGCTGCAATGAGAAATCTCGCGCGGCTGCACGTGCCTGCCTTGGCAAGCAGCCCGCCCTCTAACACGTACGTCTGCTGGGTTACTTGGAGATCAGCCAGGCTAATGGGGAAATCCCGAGAATTCCTTACCGGTACATTTCCCGCGTACCGCTAAGGAAGCGAGGGTGAGTATGGGTTCACCCGCGGTGTGTGAGCGATCCTGTGGCTATGGGTGTGTTTGAACATATGTTTCAATGAAGGCTTATTTTAATTAATGTCTCTGGTGATGCTCCTTTTTGGACTTACTGTTGTATTTACGTGCATCCAGTTTATAATGGGGACAAATTACTGTGATTTGCTCAACACGCAGCAGAGACTGCAGAGAACGGTTCATCATTTAGATTTTTTGACGAGGTGCCGTAGAAACCGTATTATATCACATGGATTACAGTTACTGAAAATTCCTGCTCTTGGGCATCCCTCTGTAGGTTTTCTACACTCATGGAACTGTGCACTTAGGCTGGGCTCGATACCTGACACTTTGATTTTGGAACACCAAAGGGCCTTCGGCCAATGCGAGTTGGAGGTGGAACATATCACTAGTTTTATTATTGATTCTGAAGATCTATCAGCTTTTCATCGTTTGAACAGTCAAATTTTGAAGAATGATAAATATTTTGTAGAATGATAAATATTTTGTAGAAAATGAAGTCAAGCCTAGACATTTACGTAAACTTGGAAAATTTCAGTGTAAGCTTTTTCTCAATCGGTTTCATATGATCGAAGGAGATGACTAGTTCTTATGGTCATTGGCTAATAACTTTCACCAAAAGGGGACCATGTTGGGCCTAGATCAGGAGGGGGAACAAAGTGGTACATTAGACGAACTTGGTTCGATGTTATTTTGCCCCATGCTGACTCTTGTTCAGATGACTTGATTCCCTCACCGCCGTGTACCGACTACTGATCCTAGGGTTACTACTTAGCATATGATTCCTTACATTGAACCGCCATCTGTGCAGGGTGGGCGGACTGCGGATTTAACATGTAAATCACAAGGAGCCACTTTAAGTTCTCAGAGCGTTACTAGATCACAAGCGAGACCTAACGCGGGATCAGTACAGTTCCTTGAATTAACCATTGGGAGTTGGGGTCTTATACTGGAAGACTCATTTTCCGAGACCAAAACGCACTTGCTATTACCCCGATCACCCCCAGTGGATGTATCCTAACCAGCCCAGGAAGAAATTTCTGTTGACGTTGGGTCAACTGGAACGGGTAAAGGGGTTCTACACACGGAATTGTGTGCCATGGAAGATGATTATAGTGTTCTATCTGAGACTATGACGCGTACGCCAGAGTACCTTCACCAAACAAGGGAACCCGTTTTGTTACGTGAAGACGAGTTTTACCCTGTCATTAATCTTTCTCGACGTGCCCTCTCCACCACGGAACTTTGGATATTGTCGAAAGGTTTGAACTTTGCCCGGATATCACAGCAAGCAAACCGCCTAGACCTTATGGAAGGACTTTAGAACATTATTCGTCTAGGTTGCGGTTACCATTTTTTCTATGGTAAAGAGAATTCTATTTCTGTATCAGACTCTAAGTTTAATCCGAAGTCCAAATTTAAGCCTCCGCAGAGAGATAAGTTTTTAAAACCTACATTTCAATTTTGACCAAAGATATTTTGCAGGCTTCTGAGAATCATTTTGTTTCTATTTTTCCAGTTCCAGAATTTCAAAATTTAAAACTTTTTATGAATTGCGACTACATTATCATTAAGGGTGCCGATAAAGGGGGCCCTGTGGTAGTCATGGATCGGGATAGATACATAGGTGAATGTGAAATGCAACTGGATGATTCTTCGGTTTTTGTTAGACTAAGTGAAGACCTAACTGTGGAGATTATTTCGTCTATTGTTAATTTAGTGTACAGATTAAGTAATGCCCCACTCACACTATGCCGAAATTACACACGAAGGGGACACGAATTGACACGAAGTAAAATTCGTCTTGCATTCGTAGCAAAAAGCCACGAATGTACTTGGCGCGAACACAACTCGAATGGAAGACGAACACGGAGGATTGTGACAGGAATGTCATGCTAATGTCAGAGGAAAGTAAGACGAATTGGAGGGGATAATAACACGAATGGCCCGAACAAAGCAAATATAATACGAAATAGACACGAAAAATACAGGAATGTGAGAGGAATATGTGGCGAAATGAGGCGAATGACAAGAATGCTGGAGGAATAAAGAAGAAAATAGTACGAAGTTGACGAAAGTGGTACGACTGTGAAGCGACATTGACAAGAATGTACAAAGGAATGGGTATATATAGGCCTACCTTTATATATATGTTGGGTTTCAGCACAGCTCAAATCAGCTTAGTATTGGCTGTAGAGCAGCTCACATCTTTCATCAGTATGGACCTTCTTGATCCGTTCCAGAGACTCCTCTTTCTGCAATATCTAGTTGACCTGCAGCAGGAGATAGTTGCACAAGATGCAGCCATATTCCAGCTGATCCAGATACGGCAAAACAGGAGAGGTGGCAAGAGGAGAAGAGTGTGGGTCCGACCTTGGCTGATGAGGAGACCACTTCTTGGCCATTATGAGCGACTCATGGAAGAGCTGATGAGAGAAGACGTGCCTGCCTACAAGAATTTTGTACGCATGGATCCTCCATTGTTCCGGGAGATGCTGGATCGACTGACTCTGAAATAGCTAAGAAGGACACGTGGTACAGGAAGGCAATAAAGCCGGGGGTCAAGCTGGCCATCACCCTTCGTCATCTCGCCACAAGTGACAGTTACCCAAGCCTCATGTACGCATTCCGAGTTGCCGCCAACACGATCTCAGGCATTGTCAATGATGTCTGCAAGGCAATATTGGACGAGTATGCTGAAGAAGTAATCGCTGTCCCCACTACACCCCAAGAATGGCTGGCCATAGCTGAGCAGTTCTCCACACGATGGAACTTCCACCATTGCCTTGGGGTAATGGATGGAAAACACATTGCCATCAAGTGTCCTATGGGTGCTGGCTCACTGTATTTCAACTACAAGAAGTTCCACTCTATCGTGCTGCTGGCGGTTGTGGATGCGGATTATAAATTCATCTGGGTTGATGTGGGAGCAAACGGCGGTGCATCTGATTCACAAATATTTAACAGTTCAGAGCTACGCGAGTGCATCGAAGATGGTTCTATCAACTTCCCTCCACCAGACACGCTGCCCAATGATGATGAGCCTATCGAATACTTCATCATTTGGGACGATGCTTTTCCTTTGCGAGTATGGATGATGAAGCCGTTTGGCAGAAGAAACTGCACCATTGAAGAACGAATCTTCAAGTACCGTCTGTCAAGGGCTAGGAGAGTGTCAGAAAATGCGTTTGGCATAATGGCCAATCGTCTCAGAGTTCTCCTCACAACCATGCAGCAGGATCCCAAGACTGTTGGAACCATCGTCAGTGCATGTTGCTGTCTGCACAACTTGATGCGTATCCGTTATCCTGTCAACCAAAATCTTGTTATGGACAGAGAAGATGATAACCACCAACTTGCTCCTGGGTCCTGGAGAAATGATGCTGACCTGACTGATTTGGAGCCGCTTGGTAGGGGCAACCGAGCCACTGCAGCAGCCAAGAGACAGAGAGGATATCTGAAGCATTACTATGCTTCTCGTGCTGGAGAAGTTCCATGGCAGATGAACATGATTTAGAGTGATATGTCCAAGACTTTGTACATGCTTGTGTATATTGTTTCTGTTTCAACTTTGAAGGATGTTTCCTTTTCAAGACCAAATATATCCCCCAGGAAGAACTTGCTGACCATGTTTGCTATCACACAACGTAATAATAAAAACAGTATTTGTATTTTAGTCAAACTGCTTTTATTACAATAAATGACTCTTTTTTTTGTCATTGTTTTTAATGTGTCTATTTCAACATGTATGTTAGGACCCTTCCCATGGACGGCCCACCCAATCAGCACCCCCCAGTAGGTCCGTTTTTGGCACGTTAAAACCAAAAATGGAAACCTAAACCTAACAATTAACTTGCACCAACATTTTCCCATACTACCATATGACTTCCCATTGGCATAGGCTACGGCGACCAGAATGCCTACCGCGCATTTATATCCGGTTATAGACGAAACAATTATTACATACCAGTACACCCGCTAGTTGCAAGTAACCCCCAGGGGCCAACAGAATGGTATTGTACTCCAGTGTCACCCTCGGATTCGCCGAACGGCCACACCCTACCAAGGGCGGATCCAGCCCCTAGCTGAAGGGGGGGCAGTTTGAAAAGGGGGACGCCAACATCATGCAGGGGCCGCATACTCTTGAATTTGACCGACTACATTTCGGAGACCAACTCCCATTGCCATAGTTATATATAGCTATACGGTTCGAAATTCTGGGGACCGTTTTTTTTTTTTTTTTTTTTTTACTTTTCGGGCAGTTTTTACTAAACTTTTAGGACGCAGGGGGCGCATTTTTCTTGTATTGAGGGGCGATAGACTGGTCATAGGGGGCAGTTGACCCTAGTTGCCCCCTGGATCCGCTGATGCACCCTACCCTATTGAAGACATTTCCTCCTGATGTCAAAACTATGATGTTTATCTACAGAGCTTATATAAAGTAACGTAAAGTCCTGTTTTCCCGACATTTTCAAATTTTCGTTCTTTTTTTCTTTTTTTAAGTGTAAATTTCTAAACCACGAAATCTCAAAATAAAGAATGTTTAGATGCAATTTACAGTGAGAACAGATTAGCTCAGTCGGTAGAGCTTCGGATTAATGATCTGAGGACTGTGAGTTCAAATTCCAGCGATCTCTGGAAATTTCTCTTACAGGCCTCTTGTCATGCATGGGTCTCCTGAAGGCCATGGCACAGGAACGGCTTATTAAACTGTAACAACAAAAACGAAAGTAACTAAAAATCATACATTCATACTGTAAATCATAGAGGCAATTCTTCCTACTGGTGTATCCCATTTCGTCAGCAATCTCTTTCCACTTAGCATCTCTCTTTTCAGTAATCTTGTACTCCTTTTTTCTTCTTGTTGTACAGGAACTCAGTTCCTGGATCCTTCAGCCACTCTACTATACGTGCCTCCTCCGAATCATTCAAATTTATATCAGGCTTGTTCCTTTTTCTTTTCTTCTTCTGTAATGTACCTATATCTGGGCACCTTTCATCGTTACTGACCACGTGGGGCTGAGACATATTCATGGGCGTCAATCTTTACTCGAATGTGGGGGGGGGGGGGACATAGCCACTTCTGTCAAAAATTTACTGTGTAAAAATCTTAAGTCAATGGGCGTTTTTCCAAAATGTGGGGGGACGTGTCCCCCTGTCCCCCCAGGATTGACGCCCATGGACATATTGGTCGTGTCCGGGGTTTGATCTACATGCTCTACCACAGATGCGGTATCATCATGATCAGACTGCTCTGCCCCAGAAATATGAGGACTATCATGAACTGGCTGTGGCTCTGACTGCTTGGAAGTATTGTCATTGTAGGTAAGGCCCTTGAAGGTACTGCCCTTCTTCGGCCCACCCCTTGATTTAGGAGGCATCTTGCAGACAGATGTTAACTGTACGACAGGTCTGTGAGAAATGATAATATTGCAGCTGTGCAACACGTGGTTCGTAGAGTTCGGGTATATTCGCGTCACTATTGTGCCACTTTCGTATTATATTCGTGCCACTCTTGTGACTTTCTTTGTATTCGTTTTGCATTCCCCTGGCTTTCGCCTGACTTTCGTTTCATTTTCCCAATACATTCCCATTGTTCGTCTTCATTTCGTCTCACATTCCTCTCTTTCGGTTCACAGTCGTGTTTTCTTTGTGTTATTTTCGTCTTGTTCGTTTAACCTTCGTGTGTATTCGAGTCTCTTTCGCCTGTATTCAAGTCCAACGAAAACTCCCGAACAAGCCACGAGCAAGGAGAATTGAGACTAATACCAGACGAATTCTACACGAACATGAAGAAAGCATCACGAAAGTGAAACGAGTATCCATTTTGCCACGAAATTTTTAAACAGTTTAAAAATTTCGGGGGAGGTTCGCGAGCACACAAGAACAAGACTACGGCCAGACGAAAACTCACGAAGACAAGAAGAATGTCAGGGGAACACACACGAAGACGCCGCGAACCTTAATTCGTGTCCATTCGTGTCCCCTTCGTGTGTAATTTCGGCATAGTGTGAGTGGGGCATAAAAGGGAATTATCACTGAGGATATGGCTCGTTTTGCTTCACCGTTAGACACTATGCTCGCTAGATTTTATGTGTTACGCAAACATTTTACTTGCAGAGTTTTAACAGTCATTTTTTCGAATTGCGATGTATTGCCGAATGTTGTTTGGAGATACATAGATTATTGGTTTTTAATTTTGCGTCATGGTAGGGATCGATTCTGCTCTTTCCTGGATAAATTAAACTCTTATTGTCCTTCTTTTAAGTTTACCGCTGATTTATCGCCGCTTTCTTTTAACTTTGTAGATGTTTATGTTCAAATTGTGGATAATGGTGCTTTGGTTAGTAATATTTTTCGCGAAGCCACGAATAGCATGCTTTACCTTTCAGCTGACAGCTGCCATCCTGGCCACGTGAAACGTAGCATAACTTTTAGCTTATCTAAATGCATTAAAGATATATGTTCCACCAAGGAATTGGTTAAGAAACGCTGCGATGAACTTATTAAGGCCTTACTGAACAGGGGCCTCTCATACCAGAGGATTAGGCGGGACATTTCTCGAGCTCTCAATGAAGCTCATGGTTCAAGGAGATCCATTCGGAAAGAGGGCGTCTCTCAAAGGGTCCCTTTGGTCACTGAATACCATCCAGGGCTACCTAATCTAAAGGAGATTCTATAAAGGTACAAGCCCTTATCACACTTGCCCCCTATTATGAAGGAGGTAGTTTCGAACTTGGCAATGTTGGTTCCAATGTCAGCCTCCAAATATAAAAAAAAATGTTCGTACGTGCTGCAGTTAATAAGAGGATTTCAAAACTGGGATCGAGCAAACACTGCACGAAGAGTTGCAGACTTTGTAAAGATTTGGTTAGTTGTACTGTTGTGCGAAGTAACTCCATAGGTAAATCTTTTAAAGTTAAGGCAAGGGATGTTCATTGCTCTGCTACGTGGGTGGTTTATTGTATGTTTTGCCCACAGTTTGGCTAAGATTTGGATTTAGATTTAGACGAGGTTTTACTGCTCATACAATATTTAGGGATGTCGTGTAATCTTAAGGAACGGATTGTTAACCATTACAGCGCACTCCAGAGGGTGATAAGGGAGGGGGTGGGGTTGTAGGATAGGGTTTCTTAAGGTCTTGTTCTCAGCTGTATACTCACCTGGCTTTTCACTCTCCTGATTATTTAAAAATAATAATACTTCAGACCATGGAACCACCTTGCATTCCTTCATTTGCGACAAGTGAACAGAAGGAACAAATTTTGACCCATTTTAGGGATACATTAAAAAGCTTGGAGAATATTTGAATGTGGAACAAACTGTGTATAATCTCACCCAGGGGATTAAATGTAAACGATGGCTTCGATAGCCAGATAAGAAACCTAGATGCAGAGCTCGCTGAGCTTTTCTTATCGATTCCGCTTTCTATTGGACTGCTACTTTAGTTTTGGGGCTACTCATGGTCCATTGCTTTCTTGCACGTTGTTTGTTTGCAGCCTTTTCTGTGCATTTGAGTGTTTACTTCATTTTTCTCCTATATATATATATATATATATATATATATATATATATATATATATATATATATATATATATATATATATATATATATATATATATATATATATATATATATATATATATATATATATATATACATATATATATACATATATACATGCATATATATACATATATATATATAAATACATATATATATATGTATATATATATATATATATATATATATATATATATATATATATATATATATAAAAGTAGATTCCGCGTGTACTCCCATTCCCATATATAATACGAACAAAAAAAGAGACAAGAAATATGTCATTGTTTACAAGAGGAGTACAATGATTTAACATCTAAACGATATTTTTGACTCCCCTAAAGCTTAGACAACGGAAGCAATCTGAAATCCACTGGATTCTTAAAATTTAAATCTAATGTGATCGGGTTAAACAGAGATTTGGAGCCGCTAAGTAACTTTATGTCTATTGCTTCCTTGTGAGTCTGTTTCTGTTATGTTGGTTTTCTGTTGCTCGATTTTTGACCATCCCCAGGTCTTCTTTGCTTGTAAATTTATAGTGTAGTCATTATACAATGAAGAAGACTCCAGGGGGGATGAAATTTCGTTTCGGTATTAAATCATCGTACTCCTCCTGTCAACAATGACGTATTTCTTGTCTCTTTTTGTTCGTATAATATATATATATATATATATATATATATATAAAGTCGAAGTACTGCGTTGCATAGGGTAGAAACACAAAGATGTAGAAAACATGGTAAATACTATGCAAAATGTAGTTTTATTAAATTACGACGTTTCGGGTTTAAACCCTTCAACAAGGTAAGAAAACGTACAACTGACAAGGCAAGAAAGATAACACAATTCTTAAGGATACGCTCCACCGAACACGGGAACCAAACAGACCTAGACGTAGACAAAGTGCAATGAACCTAGGACGGGCGTAAACAAAATACACACACACGAAAAAAGCCGTCAACCGGGAAGAAAGGGCGGATTAAAGTAAATCGAATTTGGAATTGAGGCCTTTTGGAGTGAGGGTGCCAAGAGAGAGAATAAGTCTATTCTCTGCAACAAGACGTTGGTAATTTGAGCCTCTGCAGGCAATAGCTGCAGTGACAGAAAAGTGGCCAATCTTGCAATGAAAAGGGGGATTGAAATGGGCAGCTATGGGAAAATCGGCGAACCGGAACCGGTGAAAACCGGTTTTCCCATAGCACTTTTTCTACGTCCAGGTCTGTTTGGTTCCCGTGTTCGGTTGACGGGGGGGGGGGGGGTTCCAGACACAATTTCTTACCATGTGGTACCTTCGTACCAAGTATGAATAAAATCTGTTTAGCCGACTAGTAGTAGTTTTTGATACAAAATGTACATTTTCTTTGTATCGAAATTCTAACCTGAAGTTAGACCTCGGTTGCTCCTCCAACCACATATATTGGGAGTAGTTGCCATCCCCACTGTATGCGTGAAGTCTCATGTCACTTTACTGTTCACTTTTAAATTCTTACTAAAAAGACGATTTTAGCACAATTCTACCTTAACTTCTGACCTTTGACCTCTGAACTTTTACCATTACTTCGGGAGTTCTGCGAGACTCAATTTTTCGCCCTAGGGTCCTTGCCTGGCGGACCTTACCACCAAGTTTGAAGAAAAGTGGTTTAATTCATTACGTACAATTTGTGCCCAAAATGTACGTTTTATTTTACATCAGTTCGCTTTTGACCTATGTTTCCCTGGTAATTAAATATGTTGTCAAAACTAGACATCCTTATTATATGGGCAAAGTTTCATGTCAATGCAATGTTTTCTATTCAATATACAATAAAAATCTGATTGACACAAACTTAGACCTTTTATCTGTAACTTTTACTTCCGATAACAAGCGTGGCACAACGGTTGTATTTAGAGTATTTTTCCACCGAGTGTGAAGAAAATTAGCTTGATCGTACAGGAGATATTCAAACGGCAAAACTTGGAAACACACTGACACGTTTTGACACCTTCTCCAGTTATGGATTTACTGTCACCCTATAACTTTGGAATATGAACCGTTACCATGACAACGGTTGCTTTTTCAACTGGTGTTGCAGTATATATCTCAACTGTCCAATTGACTACAAAATTGCATCCTCCTAATGGAGCGATGAGATGAAAAGTCGTAATAAATTAACATCTACTTTAACGAACTATCCTCTTCTGAGTTGAAGGATGATTACTGCTGTAATTTTTGACAAAGTAGGAATTTTTCTAAGCTTACCAACTTAAACTGCATGATAGTTGCTTCATGACAAAAAAAAGAGAAAGTCAGAAGCGAAGTGAATGATTTTACCTGGCAGTGATCCGGGTGGCAGCTTTCCTGAGGCTAGCATTACGTCATGAAAATTTAGAGAAGCAAAATGAACAGTGCATCGCTTATGAGATTTAGGGTCATCTGGGGAGTGAAACCATTGCAGACTAGAAAAGTCTCCCGGAGTAAGGACGTTGACGTGGGCATTCTGAGGTTTTGTGAAGAATTCCTCTGGGAAAGTAGGGATAGAAATATAATTGTGTGCAATTTTTCTCAGCTGTTACTGATACCATAGCTTAATTTAAAGTACCTTCACACATGTACTCTACGTGATCAAGACGTACGGAAAAAAAAAAACTTTGAAAGCCACAACACCCATAGAAACGTCTTACATTCATTATCAAGAAAAACCCCCAAAGAAAAATAGCACTGGCCCTCTCATATATATCGGCGAGAGGAGATAGAACGATTTTAAAAACTTTATCACAAACCATTCTTCTTGGGAAAGCCAGTAACTTTGTTCGCTTGGCAGAACAAAGTAGTTATACTTGCTTTACATGAAAAAATGAGCTTTCAGATTGTTGTCTTATAAACTTTTGACATGTGAGCCAAGAAGTACCATCCTTTATAAAATGACAGTAACAACTTTATCACTGGTTACCTTCATTCAGAAATTGATGTCTGTAAGAGCCCCAACAACCATTTTTAAGAATATTCATGACAAGATCAGTCTTCAAGAGTTGTTGCATTTGTGACAACTCGGTGAAAGGTGTAAACGAGTCTGAATCTTGGCTGGTATTAAAAAGGCATCTGTCATAAAAAAAAAATGCATCTAATCTGAAATCTGGAAATATTCAAATGAATAACTACATCGATATACAACTTTTAGAGAATGAAACCAAAAATATTTAGACATCTTTTCTGATGCTCACCTGATTTTGTCTCCTCCATCTTCCTGCCTTAAACAGTTCACCAATCCTACGATGCCGCTTTGATAGTTGTTTTCAGATATTAACCAAATCCTGCTAGAATTATCCTGACTTTGTATAGAACGTAACTCGTTCTTGACATCTTCTACCCAATTAAAGTCTTTTGCTGATACTGAGATCATTATAGCATTGTCTTCAGTAGCGTTCAACTTTCTTTTACGACATAGGAACAAAGTGGACATAGCACCTTCTGAGATTTCTTGAATTAATTCAAATCCAGTCTCCTGAATCACTTCTTCCCACTCTGCACATGCTAAGCAGGATCTAGAGGTCATATCACATGAGACATTACACAAAACGCCACGCGTGATAGCATGAAAATCAATTAGTGTATCAAAATTTGAAGTAATCTCATGAAGTAAGAGAAAACCCCCATCAATAAGTATAGAAGAAATATTTTGCAAAGCTTTTTTGATATTTGTAGATTGTTGTGCCAGTCCTCGAACAACCACAAGGTTCTTAGCTTCTAAATCATTTATCACTTCTGTGTTAATATCCAGAGAGTCTGTTTTTACCTTGAACACCCCAAGCTGATTTTCGAAAGCATTGAACAACTTTTCAACATGGGTGTCAGTTGCTGTAAGGTCCAACTGTAGCAAAGGCTGTGACATCATACACGGTGCTACGAAATTGAAAAGTCCACCAAATCTTGCACCTATTTCAACCACTTTTACTTTTCTAGTATTTGAGTTCTCCCAAACAACATCTAATAGGTTCTTAAATGAATGACTCATGGGAAGATGTGACAGTAGCTTATCATTTGCAAGTTCCAATGCATGGGAATCAATGATGTCCAAGGCGGTTTTTAAAAAATCGTCACCTCTTTCAACTTCACCAATCTCGTGCAGCACCTTGCTATAACCGCAGTTATCATAAGACAGGTAAGGCGTCAGTCTTGCTTTGGAGTCGTTTTCGTCAAAGTTGTTAGATACACGGGAATTTAGGTTTTCCATCGAATTTTTAAATGGGACTTGTCTTAATACAACTGAAAGGTACTCTCTACAGATTTTCCCATACTCCAGAACATCATTCCGTAATGCGATGTTCCCCTTTCCGTAGGGAACAAATTCAAGGGACTCCAGTGTAACGGTTTCCTTGATTTGCCTCTTTTGCAGCATCGCTGTATACAAGCCTTCAATTTCTACCCCACCAGAGCAGCAGGTGTCTAAGACTGTATCCACGGAGACGGGAATTTCTGTTTAAATTGTATCAAGCATATTTATAAAGTAGGTAAAGACTTTCATTCTTAATAATAGGTATAATACGCTGTAAATAATTACGTAAAGACATGTAAATAATAGATTCTTACCACTAGCGTTAAGAGCTATCTTGTTGATGTGATGCGTTGGGTTAATACGAATCTTCTGTATTCGCGTCGGTAAGAAAAGACTTCTGCTTGGGTTTTCCTTTCCAAAAACTACCATCTGTAGCATAGTGTCCAAGAATGTGATCCAATTGCCATTCCATTCAAGGGCAGCATATTTGCCTGTAAAAATGAATACAAAGTTTCTTATCGTTTTGCAAGTATACATATGCGCATGCATTGAAGAACATATTGATAATAACCAAAGAAACCGCTTTATCATGCAGACGTCAAAGGGTGGTTTAGAAGTTATGCCGTTACTTTATTTAGCTAAAACATACTAATGAGACACCGAGAAATATTTCTTATTTTAGTGCACAGGAGCGGGTATATCTGGAATCACAGCAGAGATAATACACCAACGATATTCTAAAGTGAACGTCAATAACTAAATACCTTAAACGTGGAACTGTAAAACCTATTTTGCAGCACTTAAAACAATTACAATAACAGACGTTTGCACTTATAAGAGAGGGTTTTGATTGTAATAGGTCGTAGTTTTAAACTCATGTAAACAAAAAATAATTTCTAGATACACCCCAGTTTGTCAAACATTCAAGTTTTTACCCTTACCCTTGATACACAGCTGGTCTAGAACTAGACATATTTACGACAGAGTTGGCACCAGGTGGTGACCAGGGGGGGGGGTCTGTCCTATCCCTGTACGTCGGGAAAGGTTGAGCCCGCGTCTGGGGAATTTTCCAGTTTCCTCGGGAAACCTATAAAGGTACGACTACTATGTAATACAAAACGGTGATAGGTTTGTTTACTTGTTTTCATTGATAGAGAGCACTGAATTCTCAATAAAGCACCTAAATTTTCAAATTGTTTTCAATAATACTTTACTTTGTTCCAATATTTTCCTAATAAAAACATAAAGTTTTTAAGTTTTCTGTCGTAATTCAAACTTTTGTATTCCTCAACCTTCCAAAATTTCGTCAAGTTCGTCGGGGACTCGAAATGCTGCCCACGTCGAAGAGCTTAACTCAACCTCCCTCCTGGCGTCACGCCTAGGTCACCAATAACTTTGAAAAGATTTACGTTCAAAATTTTCCTAGACAGCAATCACACAGCAGGGGAGAGGCAGGTTAGTTGATACGTTTTAAATGCCAAAATATTAAAAGCAATATAAGTAATTACTGAAAACATTTTGAAAATCTGGTCTTAAACAAGTAAACAAATCTATTCCTACCATATCACCAAAGGTAATTGGCGCTGTTATATGTATGTCTACGATTCAAGTCCTTTGCAATTAGAACTTTTGATTACACTTTGAGAAAACATGTTACGTCTAATAACTAACAGATACTTTATTAAACTTGTCCAGCAACAGGTCTTAGAGCTTAATAAATTCGTACATTTCTGCATAACTGACCAATCACATTCCTTCAGCTAAGTCCATTTCTACTTTTTTGCAATGCATTCGCTTCCTGTTACCTCCCGAAGCGTCCAAAACAAAGAATGCATTTGAACGTATTGTTTTCTTTGTTGTATCATTTCAATCAGCGCCGTAGCCTGGGGGAATGGGTGAGCTGCCTGCCTCTGATCCCCTGAGATTTCCAATCCCTCAATGAAAAATGGCCTACTTGCAATAAAACTACTGAAAAAACTACTGACAATACGAAAAGTCCATCATCGTTATTATTATTTTGAGGTCCCCAGTACCTGGAAAATTGCATATGTCCTCTTTTTCCAACATTTTCTGCGGGAGGTCCCCGGACCCCGTCAGGATCGTATGCGGGTAAGTTGTACTGACGAATGAATCTGCTTCGTCATACATGATGAACACAACACAGCTAATGTCTATTCGTTGAAGACTGTTATTATTTTTCTCACGATTGTTATTATTTTTTTCTCACGCGGTGTCGGGCACACCCTTACAAAAAAAAAAAAAAACTGTGTCAGTTGGTTCCAAATCCTTAGGCTTTCTCACATGTCTGCCATGGATTTTCACAAGTTTTTCTAGGGAAACCTGTGTTTTCCCGTGAAATTGACACAGATTCGCCAGTTGCCACACTTTGCCACAGGTTTGACACAGGTTTGACACGCAAAACTCGTGGTAACCAAAAATAATATTGACAAAGAATTTTGAGACAAAACCTGTGGCTTAAAAATGAAAGCAAGAAAAGGTGTGTAGACCTGTGTCAAACCTGTGTACAGAAGGTTCCAAGAACACAGGTTTGCCACCCAGGAACACGCGTGATTTCTTTTGTTTTTTCACCTGTGATCACGCGTGGTAACTGACACAGGTTGACACACTATTTTTAGTAAGGGCAGCATGCCTAAATTAAATATAACCTGTTAAAACTTTAATTTTTATGCCGAAATTATACTTAATGAGTGCCTTCAGGCCTTTTACTCCAACAAATGATTTTACGGAATAAATTTTAACTTATGTTTGTGAAGCACCGGTTTCTAAAGAACTTTGAAGATCTAGAAGGCTTCAATTTCGCCAATCTGGGAGGCATTTTGACAAGAATAGATCTATGCTACACACCAACCGACGGTGACTCTTAAAGTAGAACACTAAGAAGGGTTGGACTTGTAACGGCTAAATCTTGGGCTGTGGTATGGCACCATGCTATGTCACAGCCGAAAGGGGAGGGAGTCGGGCATGGAAAGCACCCTTTCCCTTATACCGAGCCAAACGGAAACAGAAAAGGCTCTAAGAGGTGAGTTTCTAAGAATGCAACCAGTTCAATAATTTCACAAATACAGCACCATTTTTCCATATTAGGCATCTTACATGCACAACTTCTCAAAGAGTAGATGAGCTACCCCGGCCATTCAAAACCATTGAACCAAAAACGAAATAATCAAGTAGACACTAAAGGTAAGAATTTGTAACAACATGAAAAGTTCAAAGCTTTGTCAAAGACAGCACCAATTGCCCCTATAAAGAGACCTTACATGAATATCATTTCCTCCTGTGAGACCCCTCTTCTTACTCCCATCTCTCAGGACGGAAGTTGATGACAAAGTCAAATGAAGGATACTCCTGTATGCCAAGTTTTATAAGTACAACAGGAACGTTGTCATGAACTGCCCCCTTGAAATTTCGGCCAGGCTACAGCCCTGTCAATGGTGAAAGGAATTTCCCAATGTTCCACAAATGACTCCATTCTTTTGCATCATGCCTGAGACTTCGTTTTGCTATAACACGTGCCTTGAATGCCGTTCAGAAAGATCCCTTTTCGTGTGCATAGCGTTTACACTATCGAGAAGTTCGAAAAATTACCATCTTTCCTTATGCCTTGTTTCAAAAGATGTGGGATTTTGGGTGTTTATCTGGTTGTGAAAAACTCACCTTATGCTACGTGTACCTGACTGACTATGGTCTACTTTAAAATCTTCTCCTTGCTCATTTGGAGCAATGACTACTGCAACACATGGCTTGCCATGGAGCATAAAATGCACATTTTCTTCCTTAAGACCCTAAGAGCATCACGAGTTTCCGTTGGGGACATGGAAGTTGCCGATGTCTTGGCTTTGTCAAAAAGGTGGGGATAAAGCGGGTTTGGGTTCTTCCTGGCCACCTCGCAGAATACTTTACGTGGGTTGCTAGTCAGCACTGTCTTACATGATCTTACTAAGTAGCTTATGTTGAATGCCTTACAACACTCCCTGCTGACACCAGGGGGTTGTGAGGAAGGAGATCCAACGTCCTATAGAGCCTTTGAAGCAATGCTTGTTTCCGTCAGAGATCTTGCCTTTCTTCTCAAAATTCTTGTCTCAATACCTACATCAACTAGGATCAGAGATGCATTTACGAAATGACAATGAGAAGACACACCTATTACGTTGAACTCGTTAACTTTTCGTTGCCAGCCGTCATGCAAAAATGTGAAATTTTAACCTTTCGTCGTTATTCGACGCACTAAATATCATATCATTTAGTCAGCTAAGAATTTCTTAACAACTTACTTTTCGAATATATTTCCATACGATGGGAAAATTTGTTAAAAACTAAGAGAAATGTATAGGCTTGAACAATGTTTCCAGCAGGTGACGTATAAAAGTCGTCGGGGCACAATTGAAGTGTATTATTGAAACGTTTGTTGCCAGTCGTTTTACTGAATATCCGGATTAAATTTTGTTCATTGACGGAAACAAACCTTACTTCAAAGCATGTATACATAATGGCCTTTGTCTCGGGATTACTTAGAAAAGAAAGGGGAGATCATCATTAGAAGAGTTTAGTCAGCAGAGACTTAACAATATGAACAAAGAGACCTGTCAATCAAATAGCAGTGCCTGAAAAGAGTTGAATCATTTTCAAGTACGTATTGTCTGACAGATTTGGATGTTGTTTCTCCTTCCTCACGACTCCCTGCTTACACTAAACACCTGTCCTGTGTGACTTCAGGGACAACTCCCTGGTGACTTGAAAACAAAGTCTTTTGTGTAGCTTTCAATAGCTAGGTTTTGAAAAAACCAGAGATGGCTTTGTGTTCCAAAACACTTTAATGTCATTCGAGCTGAACAAGTCTAAGAAAATGGAAGTCGGGATAAAGGGCAAAATACGTGGCGCTGTTTCAGGAATAAAGGTTGCAATGATTAATTGTGTGTTCAAATTTACTTTAAGGATTACTCGTATGTCCGTTCTCTAAATTTATGTATTACTTTATATTTTACTTTTAAAATTTATGGATGTAATTTGAAAACAGCATCCGTTTGATTTGTGCCTCAGTCAAATTTCTTCTAATGTCTGTTTTGATTGTATCAATTATCACAAACTGTTAAAAAAGAAGGGTTGAATCTTAAAAGTGTTCCAATGATAATGCTAGAGGAAAAATTCTTACCAACATTGCTAATAGTTGTAACTACAGACATCGTAAAGATTAAACGTTACACTCTCTACCCAAAATATACAAGTAAAACTCAAAAGGAAATACCTTCAACTGTTGATCTTTTCACTCCCTGAAATTTTGGGCCATAGTTGTATCCCATTAGCCGTAATTCCTTGTAAACATCCTCTTGAAACACTGTGAGGGAATCATCATGTAGTGGTGATCCTTGCTTGGTTGACACAAAAGGATTTTCCGGTATCTTATACTTCCCCGAAACAACTAATTCGTCAGCTTCACTTATATTAAACGAATTGGCAGATTGTTCAACGTGAACCGTAAGTTTCAGATCCCCTAAGTGAGAAAGGAAATACAACCCTATATTGCCATGGCTTACTACGAAGAGAGTATTTCTTCTTGTTTGGAATACCTAAAATTCTTCCGCATCGCAAATCACTTTGGAGTTACAAAAAGGCGCACAATTGATCAGCTTCAATGTACATCTCCCGTCGGTGGTTCAGATAATACATGATTGTATTGAGCTATTTCTTTCGATTTATCTTTGTGGAACGAGCGATATCCAAGAAAAGCCTATCACACCATGTCGCTAGCCAACTATCGTGAGATATAGCTGTCAAATAGTGCAAGTAGCAGTAGCAGTAGTAGCAATAGTAGCAGAAGCAGTAATAGTAGCAGGGTAGTAGTGATATCATTTCTAGGCTACTGATAGTGAGGTAGTAGCAGAAGTAGCAATGAGAGCAGTATTTGACTGTTGATGGCTTTGAAACCATAAAATAATGTCTGTGTGACTCTACCTACACAAAAAAAAACTCCAATCGAATGCCTAACATTTTGGTGTTGCTTGAAAATTAATAACTGGAACTCAGTTTAATTTAAGCCTTTGAGTTATCAGTTTCATTTACAGCACCTGACAAGTACTACCTGAAATTTCCATTAATATTCAGATGTTTACTCTGTAAGATGTATAGAAACAATAATTAGAGTAAATTGGCAGTTATTCTGCAAATTCTCTTCTATTCTGCCTGATAGTTACAATTTGTAATACCTATTTGTAGTTGGCTTTTGGATAAAGACACTGTAAGATAAGCCCACTGTGTTTTCAAACAGATTTTGAGCAAAAATGAAACACGGATTTAAGTTATAACGACATAGACATCTGTATATAATTATCCTCACCATATCCAGTAGAATGGAGGAACATTAGGCACTCGGTTTACTACTGATATTATATTTTACAAACGCTTGCGTTAGTGCAGGAGCATAGTCAAAAGATTTTTCAGTAAATAAATTTAATTATGCAGGATAACTAAACGTTCAAAATGTTAAGAAAAGTAACATTTAAGAGCAACTAGCGGACATAGGTTAATACTCTAGATTCAAAATAAGAACTTTCATCAATGGAGACAAATTTGAGAGTGATATCATCTTTGTAAGAGACCCGTAACTGAACAGAACAAATGATGGGCAATGGCAGGATTGTTAAGAAAGACCAAGATCAGATTAGAAGCCTTCTTCTCTTGACGTTTGGCCAACCCCAGATTATCTCTTGAAGACTACCGACTTTGGATCTTTACATGTTTAGCCAACTGTAACTTTGTTTTGGACTGAGGTGTATTGAGGCTCTACTCCTGTTAAAAATCTATGAAGACACTTGAAGAGGGTGTTGTGCACCGAAACGTATTTTTTGACAGTGAGTTACTTTTGTTTTTAGCCGTTAGTATGGCTCCCGATCTATTAAGAAATAGACTTTCGTATACGGCCTACTCTAAAGATAGCGACATAGTGATGACTATGAGAACTTCTTTAAATCAAAATAACCAGATCAATACAACTTCATTATCCTTGAGTAAAACCTACCAGATTGGGGCATGACAGTTGCCCGATGGATGGTGATTTCTTCAAACTCTATCGGTAGATTTTCTGAGACAGTTCTCATCATATAAGCTATGGCCTGCCACGCAAGGACAATATAGCCAGTTGCTGGATATAAGATTTGGCCATCTATGTTGTGATCTTTTACAAACGAATCCTTGTCCTGTTCACCAACACCTAGTAGTAACAAACATATTATAACGTGATAGTGATTACTTCGTCGTTATTACTTTCTCGAATAAAGGTAAGCAATTTTGAAGTAACACGTTACGATAAACATATAATTTTACGAAAGAAGTATTTCATGGTAAAATGATGAAAATGAAAGCCGCAAAAAAAAAAAAAAAAAAAAAAAGAAGAAGAAGAAGAACAAACAAAAAACAAATTTAATTTGTAAATGAGTCTATCAACAGCCATTCAGATTATGACCTCACCACATTACTTCCCCTGAAGGTAGTTGAATAAAAGAGTAAGCGGTTAGAATAAAAAAAGAAATGAAAGTATATCATCTTCAGTAGAACTAGGTCTTATCAGCTGGTATACTTACCGTCCTCGGAAAGATTCTGTATGCAACTTTAGTATTGACAGCATCACTCGAAAGCGCCAAAGTATTGATAAAAACTTATTCATGTGTAATAACAGCATGTTACATTCAGGTGGTCGAAATGGTTTTAAAAGCAATCATGTTCAGAACTTGAAAGACTTCTCATTAGGTAAAAATTGGGCAATATTTTTGTGAGGCATCATCTGCATAAGTTAAGATTACGTGCTATCCCTAGCCTAATGTCAACTCCCTGTTATACTTTTAACAGCCTGTTGATGGCAAAATATTAAAACAAATTATTGTTGTCTTATTCCTGAATGGTTTTGTAAAAGAATTTATCAGGGAGGCAATAATTTTCAGATGTTAAGCCTTTCAAGACTTTTCAAGTAGAGGAACGACCCCATAGGGGTTAAAAAAACTTCCTTGATAGACCTCTTAGCCACTCAGCCTTTTCACCATTTAACTTGATCATTCTCAAGACTAGCTGTAAAGAGCAAATAAAACATGTACATTAGTCAATAAGTTTAAAGGGTAGCTAAGCTAAGTTAAATTGCCTCAAACTAAGTTATCATACTGGCAAAATAAAAATATGCAACTTACTTATTGTTTTTGTAAATATGGACTTATCTGGCAAAAACTCTTCCCATGATGGTACAACCCATTTCCTAGAATGGTCCCATTTGATTCCTGGCGATAGCATTGGCGTACCCGTCCCCACAGGGTATTCAATTGGTGGGTACAACTTCTTTAGATTCAATGTTAGACCAAGTGCAAACAACTGTCCAAGTTTTGACATGAAGTAATAAAGGTTATCTGACTCTCTTTTGCTCATAAGAGATATATAATCTGATTCTGCATGAAGACTTCTCTTCAAAATGGTCTGCATCGATCCGTGTGGAGCAATTTCGAGTACAATTGCTTTAGATGGTATCTTACGTACTGCATCATAAAATCTAACTGGACTAACAAGGTTGTTAACAAGATAAGATGAATTGAAAATTTTTGCTTGTTTTGTTTGCATTTGATGTTCAGGGACGGAAGTACTTATCCAAGAAGTCGATCTGGGTATGCTTTTGGTGATAACCTGCATTTAGAAAAGAAGAATTACTTAAGTTAGCAGTAATTCAAAATCAGGTAAATAAATTAAAAAAAAATTAAAACTGTTCTTTACAAAGTGCAACTGTGTTGAATGAGTTCAATAGAGCGTTAAAGAAGGTCAAACACTTCTTCTCAACTCTATTATGAAGCTGGGTTAAATTAGAATATTTCTAATTTGTGTTAGGTAAGACTAGCTACTTGACATGATTTTCTACATTGTTTCCATGTGGAAGAATCTGTTAAAACTCAGTTGCAAGTTGTCTTATGGTAGTACAGCAGATGGGTTCAATAGTTCGGAGAATGTTGCCGTTCATGAATCAAGTATGAAATTTGGCACACGGTAAGAACATACCCTAAGTAAGGTATTTGGTTATCCCGTCATCCCAGGTTTGTCCTACCACAATAACGACGGGTCACTTCTCAAAAAAAAAAATGACTCTATGATGTTTGTTAATTGAAGCTTACAGCTTTGGTCGTTGTGTTTGCTCAGTTTGTCACGTGAGTTTGTGCCTCCTTCAGTAGTCGGAGTATGAATTTTTCAGTGTGATACACCTCCATTTAGACACAATCAATAAGAACATGCCAAACATTATTCATTATTTGACACTACCTTGAAGAGAAAATTTTGACTATTCCGAGCTTTAAACGACTTAACCGTGTTCCAATATGAAAAATCAGCCTTTTTTAGGCAAACAGGAAGCCTTTAACTCAACAGACGATAAGCCCTAAGGCAGGCCTTTTTTTTAAAATTTGTCATATACTAAATGTTATTAGTTTTAAAGTAGTCCCAGACTCGAACCCCGATACGGAGAACAACTCTGGCACAGGCTCTTCGACCGCATCATTGAAAATCACCGTGTGTTTAACAAGCTTGATCTGTCACCTAAATTAGTTCAAACGTCTCATCTTTAGCTAAGCATGCTTGAATGCCCGAATCCGAAGTAGAAACATCTCAAACCTCGTTGACATGACCATACCTTTGTTCAAAACTTCGTCATACATCCTGATGATGATGGTCATGAACAAAAGTATGATCGAACAGACGGGATTCTCAACAGAGATGAACAATATCCACCATGTTTGACCGTGTTCACATTTTGAGCTGTATGTTTAATCTTACTAACAAATGTTTAAAACATTTGAGAACGTCTCTGTCCATTCTCATCATTTGACCATTACGTATGGTAGAAGTAAGAGATATCGTCACCTAAACATGCGTATTAATCGAATACAGGGATATTCAGCAAATATCAAGAAATTAGAACATTCATTTCAAAGCAGTTTGGGGCTACATTATATAATGCATGAACATTGCTCATATGGTGCACGTTGAAGCATAATTCAAGCGGGAATCTGTGAAACAATGTCTTACATTTGCATGACGACGTTCATGAACGAAATGTATGATCGTGTAGACGGTGCTTTACAGCCGTCTGTTGCCTACTTGGAAGATATGTTTCTGTTAGAGTGGGTAAAGTTGCTTTGGCAACAGAACATCTTTGCTTTGAGACGTGAGCATAGTAGACGGTTTGATCCTTTTTGTATCTCACTAAAATATTTTCGATCGAGAAACAAAGTGGAGCAAATATTTGAACTTTTTATTTAAACAATCTTTATTTTAACATGTATCATAAGTCTAAAAATTTCAAAACAAAATGTACAGAGTTTGTTAAATAAATTCAAATGAAACAACTTCCAGCTTCACAGCACATTCCTGGGATCAGAAAATGTTGTAGATTATTCACTCAATTTTGATAGTGGATTGCACAATACTTTGATGTCGATCTTGTACTACTCAAACTACCGTCTTTGTGTCTCTTTGTTTTCCAAAAGCCACTTTACCTTGTTACAAACTGTAATCGCTGTCTTACTGTGAAAGATTGACTTGAATACAAATCCCTCGGCTTACAACATGTGATGCAAGAGGATAGTAAACTTTTCAAGGTCTTAAAAACATTTAAATTTTTATTGCGCAATTAAACTTTCAACATTTTATTTCTCAGCAAAGAAGTAAGCTAACGGGAGTTGAATAAAAGTAAATTTTTAAACCTGTATATATATATATATATATATATATATATATATATATATATATATATATATATATATATATATATATATATATATATATATATATATATATATATATATATATATATATATAACGCTAATTCCCACCTTAAGGGGAATTTGTTATATCTGCTTGTACAAAGGGCGAAAAAAAGATAATAAAATACATAAGAAATAAATTCGCCCTAACGTCTAAACATATAATTTAACGTTATTTCAATGGCCAGCCATCCGTTCGTGTTAAAAGCTAGGTGTCCGTAGGTGACAACTTTGAAGTAATGGCATCTAGTTTGTAAATCTAAGAGGGCGCTCTTGTAAGTTTACGTATTCCTATAGAAAAAGTGTGTGGAACCGTTAAGGCGAAACTTATATTTCATTCGAAAATTTTTTTCCCCTTAAGGTCGACTTTTCAACAACTTTCCCCCTAAGTGCCGAATTAGAGAAATATATGTATAACTATAAATATATATATATATATATATATATATATATATGTATATATATATATATATATATATATATATATATATATGTATAAATATAAATATATATATGTATAAATATAAATATATATATGTATAAATATAAATATATATATATATATAGGTCAAAATAGAAGTAATAAGTAGTGCTAAAACGTTCCAAAGGGCCATACGTACAAATTAGAAACCGAAATAAAATTGGGCATTGACTGACCGGTGGCTGGGAAAACAGACAGTGTTAAGTGCTTAACACAGGTAACAACAATGCAGGAAAGTACATTGAATGCCACAGTTATTTTGCCAACCAGTGCTATAACGTGAATTGTTGTGGTGTACAGTCGTGAATCTAGTCTGTAATATAGAACCAGAAAGCCCAAAGGCTTAGTGATTCCTTGCCAAATGGGGATACTTTGTTGCACTGAGGTTTATCCCTCAAATTTATCTTTCTTGACAACATCATTTTATGTTTTAACAATTTGACCTCTGCTGACCTCACATGACTTTTGAACCCCACCAAATATAACAAAAAAAAAATCTGAAGTGTCTTGAAAGGGATTCAACTTCAATGGATCTTGGATCTTGATCATTCTTGGAAAATTTTGCTTTCTGACCTCTGGTGACCCTAGATGACAATCTTAGGAATACTTGGGATATTTTGCTGTTTGACCTCTGGTGATTCCTGATGACTATCTTGGAAATTCTTAGGAAATTTCACTTTTTGACCTCTGGTGACCCCATATCATGATCTTGGGAATTCTTGGGAAATTTTGCCTTTTGACCTCTGGTGACCCCAAATAACAATCTTGGAAATTCTTGGGAAATTTTGCTTTTGCATTTTGGCCTCTGATAACTCCAGATGATGATCTTGGGAATTTTTGGGAAATGTTAATTTTTGACCCCAGTGATTCCAGATTACAATCTTGGAAATTCTTGGGATATTTTCCTTTTTGACCTTTGGTAACCCAAGATGACCTTCGACCTCCACCAAAAACGACAGGATTCTTCCTTACATCATGACAAATCTATATAACAAATATGAAAAGTGTCAGTCATTCCTATCTTGAGATATCGTGATTACGAGCTTTTCAGCTTTTTACGTCCAGTGACCTCAAATGACCTTTGACCTTCACCAAAAACAAAACGCTTCTTCCTGTCAACATGAAAAATCTATGTACCAAATAAGAAAAGTGTCGGTCATTGCTATCTGGAGATATCGTGTTTACAAGCCATTTACGAGGTTTTCGCAGTTTAACCTCTGGTGACCTCAGATGACCTTTGACCTCTACCGAAAACACTAGGATTCTTCCTCTCAACATGACAAATCTATATAGGACATTCCCATCTCGACATATCGCGATTTCAAGGTTTTCGGTCTTTGACCTATAGTAACCTCAAATGACTTTTGACCTCCACCCAAAACAATAGGATTCTTTCTCTCGACATGACAAGTCTATATACCATACATGAAAAGTGTCTGTCATTCCTATCTTGAGATATCGTGATTAACGAGCTTTTCGGCTTTTTAACTCCGGTGACCCCAAGTGACCTTTGACCTTCACCAAAAACGATAGGCCTCTTCCTCTCAACATGACAAATCTACATACCAAATATGAAAAGTGTCGGTCATCCCTATCTCGAGATATCGTGATTACAAGGTTTTTTTGGCTTTTGACCTCTGGTGACCTCAGATGACCTTTGACCTCTACCAAAAACAATAGGGTTTTTCCTCTCAACACGGCAAATTCATACAGGACACTCCTATATTGAGATATCGTGACTTCAAGGTTTTCGGTCTTTGACCTCTGGTGACCTCAAATGACCTTTGACCTCCACCAAAAACAATAGGATGCTTTCTCTCAAGATGACAAACCTATACATCAAATATGAAAATTGTCCGTCATTCCGATCTTGAGATATCGCGATTACAAGCTTTTCGGCTTTTTATCTCCGGTGACCTCAAATGACCTTTGACCTTCAACAAAAACAATAAGGTTCTTCCTCTTAACATGACAAATCTATATACCAAATATGAAAAGTGTCAGTCATGGCTATCTTGAGATAACGCGATTACAAGCCATTTACGAGGTTTTCGCAGTTTAACCTATGGTGACCTCAGATGACCTTTGACCTCTACCAAAAACATTAGGATTCTTCCTCTTAACATGTCAAATCTATATACCAAATATGAAAAGTGTCGGTCATCTTTATCTCGAGATAACGCGATTACAAGGTTTTCTGTTTTTGACCTCTGGTGACCTCCGATGACCTTCGACCTCCTCCAAAAACAATAGGGTTCTTTTTCTCAATATGACAAATCTATACACCAAATATGAAAAGTGTTAGTCAATCCTATCTTGAGATATCGCGATTACAAGCAGCGTCACAAACACACCCACCCACACACACACATACACTCCCACACACGACATCACCATCGCATAGATTCCTTGCCTGCCTACGGCAAGGAATCGAAAACCAGTATACCTTTGAAGTTGAGTGAACAGTATAGTATGTGGACAATCAGGATGAGTACATGACCTTGAGTATAGTAAGCTTGGGTACAATTCCATGGGTAAGAGTTCTTGTACCGGGTCATGAGTACGAGTACGGGTACCAGCTCAGTAGTGCAGGTATGGGTTTGAGTTTCGAAATTTGTACTCGAGTACGGGTAGGAGTACGGATACGGGTACGGGTAGTTTCGACTCTCTTTTTTCTCCTTTTCTTATTTGTGTTTTAGACCATTATGTCTTTTCTTTTCTTCACCCTACTCAAGGGTTTATTCGAGAAATATGCTTCATGCCGGTGTGTGGAAAATCCTGAACCTTCATATTAAGTTATAAAAATGCTCTGTAGATTTTTTTGGCGTAAAACACTTGTTTTTACCTTATCTTACGTGTCGTAGGTTACTCTTTTACGTACTATATCCAGTTAATTATAGTATGTCTCCCTGTCAAGGTTACTTATATCGCCCTGGAAAATTTCATCATTTAATACTAGAAGAATAAGGAATATCTCCAAACACAAGAAAGTATATGTTTTACTTCATAACAGAAGGTACAATCTTATATTCTTTAAAAGAAACCCATCCCTTTTGAAATGATTACAAATACTGGTTAATATGGGTCAGGAATAGATTTATTTCCCCATTGCACACACTTAGGCAAAGGTGTTACCCTTCTTTGCAATCCCTCATTTTTTATTTGGTTAACCATGCTGTATTTGATACGGATGTTCGGTATGGTATTGTCAACATTACTGTTGAGAATGTTGTTTTAAAACTGATCAGCATTAATTGTCATGATGTAGATAGAGTTGATTTGATCTAAAATTGGTAATCCTATCCGGAATCATAAGTGGGGCCCTGTCATTTTGGGGCGGTGATTTTAATTTGATGATCAATCCTTATTTAGATATAGTTGGAAGTGTACAGCATACAAACTTCAGGGCAAGGAAGAAACTTCTTAGTGTGATGGTAAAATTTGAGCTTATGGACATCTGGCGTGATCGGGATCTGAAATGCTAAATGTTCACCCGGCATTCAGATATTGAACAGACCACATATTGAAGAATAGATTTTTGTGGTGTCTCGACACCGCAGAACCTCTGTAAATGATTTCGGCCTTGTTTCCCTCTTAGGTTGAAACTTCTCAGGTGTTTCTGAAGGTTTACATTTAAAAGTAACTACGGGTGAAGGTATGTGGAAGTTGAATTCTGCTATGTCAGAAGAAGCTTTTGTAATGAAACTATGACAAACATAGTTCAAAATAATTAGTTATTGTTAAATGGATCCTTGTTTTCTGTGAGAGGGGTCGTAAACTGAGAAAACAATTGGCACCGATTGATTGCTCAATTGCGTTTCCGCCCAACGAAAGTCTTATTAACGCTATTTAATTGATCGTATCTCGCGCTGAAGCAACAAGAAGCAAATTCTCCTTCTGAAAATATCAAATCTAGTTTTGTAAAAGTTAGATGTGCATCGAATACGATATATGACTACAAGATTTAGGATATAATTATTCTCTGATAAAGGGGGAAAAGCAGTAAGATTTTAAACGGTATGGTAAACAGAGGGCAAGAAACTAGACTTATTCAGTACAATGGTGATAATGATTTTATCTTCAGAGGCAGGGATAACTAGTAGAGGAAGCAATAAGAATTTGAAATGTCTTCAAAGTCCGTTCTGTTTAACAGTTAAAAAAGATAAATAAATGTAATTTTCTCACACTGGGCCCTTGTGTTCATCGTAAGTCTAATTTCATAGAAAACATTGCTATCACTTTGTTGCTTGTACCAGTGACAATGCCAGTATTTACATTTACTGCTCATAGCTTTGAGCAAATTTTTTTGCCGAAGCTGAAAAGTTGCTTAGGTTTGTGGCCCTTCGGGTATCTCACTCTTGTAGATCGTAACACTATAGTAAAGACTCTTGCCCTTTCACAATGCTTTATCTTTTTCTAGTACACCCAACTGCCTCTCACAGTTTTGCCACTCAAGTTGAGAAGGTTACTGATAATGTCATATTGTCATATGAAAAAAAATAAAGCCTACTAGATTATTAAATAGCATCGATGAGGGAGGAAGCAAAAATCAAGAGATGTTTAGCCCTCTATAATGGTTTAAAATCTACCTGGGTTTGATGTTATTGTAATGATACAAATTGTAATGATACAAAAGGGATCTGGAAAGTTTTCTTTCACCAGAATGTATTAGTTTTGTGGAATTACTTATTTGTTATGTGTAAATAAGGAGGTATTTCTGGATTTTCTAATTTTTTAAAGCAAGTTTGGACTTTGTTTATTATAATCCTTATGACAAATTTTTGTTAAACCCGTTGTCTGGGGTAACCATCACATTTCTCTCGATTACTACATCTTGTTTAATGATTTTATGTACTGTAAGGGAGCAAATATGTCGCTGACCTCTTTGATAATAAGGACAAACATCTTAATTTGATTTTTAAGGAGAACTTTAACCTCAACACCTTTCCTTTTACAATTTATTGAACAATAGTGACTTTTAAAGTAATGTAAACAGAAGTAAATTAACGAGCTTTATGGGAAAGCATTTACTTGTGTCATGAGGAATGATGAAATTATTTTTTGGTGAATAAGTATCTTCAAACCTCATTTATAGTGAATATATATAATATTATAAAGCATTATTCTTAAAACGTTTTCACCATGAGTATGGTGATTCCCTGTTATAATGGAAAAAAAGAAATTTTGTACACAACAAATAGAAGGAAGAATTGATAACATAAACAGCAATGCAAACGCACCGCAAAACGTTTAATCGGTACAGCTTATGTTGGATCGAAATTTTTCATAGAGTGGGCACACATTTTCTTCTAACACTCACTGAGGATGGGTTATTCAAATTAATACCATACCTTCTGCAATTTGGCTTGTAAAGCTGGAGCAACGGACAACATGTCGGGCGAATGATATGCTATGCCATTTGTATTGACTATGCGGGCAAATACATCGCGTGATTCGATTTCAGAAATAAAGGTTTCAACAGCCTTTGTATATCCTGATATTGTTGTGTTATCCTCAGCATTGTGGCAAGCAGCGACAATTCCTTCAGGAAGTCTGGATTTTACTTCACTCCACCCCAAGCCTTCACGGTATAAAAAAAAAATCAATAAAAATACAACATGGCAAGTTACATTCATGCACTTTCATGCTCAAATCGACCTAAATATCTTGTTTTTGTTACGGAAAGCCTTAAAGACAAGCTGTAACAACACGTGAACGTAGTTTAAGTGTGGTAAATACTTTCTGTGTCATACTTTAAACCTGCTATTGTATATGCATCTGATGATTGGACTTCGTTTGACAGACTATTGTTTATGGATGACCCTTAGTGACATTAAAGTTTGCAAACCTGGATATGGTGAAACTTCATCTTATCAGAAAGGAAAAAACCTCCAAAATATTTTCAACTAAGGTATTTTTGCAAGCATGATATTAGTCACCAAAGGCTTTAAAAGTACATAATGATCAGAAACTACTTGTGTATGATTCATTCCATAAACATGGAAACGCAGCCAAGACCGTTCGCTGCAAGTGTCAGAAAAGGCAACTGCTCTCCCCACCACCAAATTTCAAAACAATTTCTACTAAATTTTTCTTGGAAAGCTTGGGTTATTAAAAAAAACAAAAGATTGTTTAGATGTGACTTGTGAAGTACGGAAGTACCATCTATGGCAATGTGAGAACCTTTTTTTACAGTTTCTCTCAGTTTATTAAAAACCAAAGGATTGCGGGCGCTCTGCTTAATCCTGGTGCCCTCCTGGTGAAAAATTTCTACCTAGGGCCTGAGAGCAGTGGTCTGTGTGTATATATATATATATATATATATATATATACATATACATATACATATACATATACATATACATATACATATATACAATATAAGGTCGGAGCACTATAGAAATGTGTAGGTCGATAAAGGTAGTAAAGAATGCTTAAAAGTTTGCAAAAAATTCCAAGAAGTTTGGGGTATAAGCCCTTCATCAGGTTGAAAAAATGCAACTGAAAAGTAGAGAAAATGCGCGTTAAAAGACAGCACATACAAACCGGTTGTAAAAATATCACCGTTGGAAAACTTCGATAAGAAGGCAGAGCAAATCTGGTAAAAAGGTGATTTCAAAAGGGGGGGATTAAAAAAGGTCCATCCTGACGTTAAAACCCTTGAATAAAGAGGGCTCCGAGCTTCATGATAACCCGGTTTTCAACAGTTAGACGATCACGGTCAGAACCTCTGCACATTATAGCTGCGATAACGTCCAAGTCCTTTATCGAGCACAGTAATGGGGTGGGGGGAGTTGACATGTTTGGCTACAGGATAACCTTGAAGGTTTTATTTGATTGACCTAAGGTGTTCAAGGACCCGGTTTGCGAGGTGACGTTAATTGGCCCCTCCCACGAACAGGCAGTTGCAACGTCTACGAAATAAAATGTAAACCGCATTCGTTATTTAGATCGTCTTGCAAAGGGTAGGGCGAGCACTTTACCCTTTACAAGAGGTTTATTGATGATGTTGTGAGTGTAGCAACAGGTTCCTGACAGGATTTGAGAGTCTTTTATCTAGTTTGTAGAATCCTTCTTTCCTTTTTTGAAAATAACTACTACCTATAGAGAGATAGATAGATAGATAGAGAGAAAGATAGATAGAGAGATAGAGAGATAGATAAATAGAGATAGAGATAGAGATAGAGAGATGGAGAGATAACGAGATAGAGAGACAGAGACAGAGATAGATAGATTGATAGATTGATGGATGGATGGATGGATGGCTGGCTGGCTGGATGGATGTATGGATGGAGAGAGAGAGCAAGGCAAAACAATGGATATCTATGTATTTATCTCTCTATCTGTCTCTATCTGTCTATCTGTTTATCTGTCGAATTAATTACAATATCGTATTCATTTTTCCTAAACTAAACATTGTAAAATCTCATCTGTATTGCTTAACAAGACAGTTGTTAAAGCGTTGTAATTTTTCAGGAAAAGTAACAGCCGTGAAGCCAAAATACTTTACAAAATTGTTTAAATGATTAGCAGTACATACCAATTGAGGCCATACATCCAGGAGGAGGATTGCTATTTAACACGCAGCGAGCTCTCCAATAAATTGCCAGTATAGTCTGTTCTTCTGTCATAAGCTTATCTGCAAAGGCACATGCCGTTTCTCCCATTGAATGACCAATCATTCCATCAGGATGTATTCCCAGTTCTTTCAGGCAATTCACTAGAGCTACCTGTGAAAAAATGTCATTATATGTAAACCTGCTTCCTTGTCGGTTACATAGGTATTATCTGCCAGAGTCAAGCTGCTCCATACCAAACGTAAGGTGGGAGTCTTATAAATCTTCTCTGCACAACGATTGGGTGCTTCTCGTTCTATATCATACAATTTATAAACTTTTGATAGGCTGGGGAGACTATACATGTACGCTTCATTTACAAATTTTGTGATTATGTTTCATTTATGTCGTATACACACTTAGACCAGGTTTTGTATTAAAGGCTTGATATTTTCTTGAGTGTGTTTGTGGGCTGACGCCTTAGAATTTTCTTTACTGATAGTGAGATTCGTTGTCAAAAAGGCTCTAATCTCCTGTAAGTATTCGTGGAAGAACAACGAGACGCAATTTATAGACAGGGCATGTAAAAGGTCCACACTGCTCTCCTAGGTGACCCTACTAGTACCACAACTGTGAAAAAATACAATACTGTAAATTCTCGGAGTGAAGTAAAACCCTGTGTTTGTAGGAAAGACTTATATACTTAGCATAAGAGTTTCTTTTTTCGATATCCTATTTGAAATATCTTGTCATCCAGTGTCAATGGTATGATGTGTATCTATCTATCTATCTATCTATCTATCTGTCTGTCTGTCTGTCTGTCTGTCTGTCTGTCTGTCTGTCTGTCTGTCTGTCTGTCTGTCTGTCTATCTGTATGTGTATCTGTCTGTGTTTTTCAAGAGTGGACCCTACAACGCGAGGCTAATAAGCGTGGACTTACCGATCTCTTCGCCTTATTACGCCTTTATGAAAGGGACTGGATTCATCGCTTAGATACGCTCGCAACTAGGGGAAGTAAAGTGGATGATAGGACCTAGTGATTTTAACTATGACCAAGGCTCCAGTTGGCTGCCGAAATATAACTTTTCGAACTGGAATTTCCGTCTATTTTTCCATTGTGGTTTATGATGCTTTTTTTTTCTGTGTACTGTGTTGTTTATACATATATATAATATATATATATATATATATATATATATAAATATATACATATATATATATATATATATATATATATATAAATATATACATATATATATATATATATATTCTTAACAAAGTATATTAACCAGTGAATAGTAGGAAGCTCAACCTGTGAAGGTGTGAAGGGAGCTTAAATTTTAAAAGGATGGGACTATAGGGTACTACAAGGCAGTATTACAGCAGTGTTTCGTAAGGGCCCAGTGTGGTAGGTCCTCACTCTTCCGAAGCCTGATGTAGAATGGTGTCAACAAAGGTTTGGCATTAATTTTTACGTGCCCGTTTTTTAACCGTACAATAGTTTCCTGCTCGTCTTTTGAAGCACGGCCACGATCAATCCGAGTGAACAAGGATACGTTACCTATTTAAATAATTGCACAGCAGATGTTTATTTCTGTGTCTGCAGGAGCTTGTGAGTTCGTTTTGTTTGTTAAGAGTGGCTAAGGAAGGTTTGTGTATGATGAAGAACTTTTCTTCGAGGCAGAGGTTGCAAGTTTTAGATGATGTAGTGTAGGCACGGGCTTTGCTTATAAGTTTCCACTTCACAGTGTGCTCGACATTAGTATCCTTTAGCTTCCAAATGTATTCGCTGAGTGTAGTTGCATTTCTTTTGTCTTTGCGATTGAAGCTGGACTTGTGTGCAGTGTACCTAGTTTTGAAGGCGTTTTCTGATATACCAATGTATGATTCTTCTTTGTTCTTGTCGTGGCGTGGTACCGTGGCGTAGTACACTATGTTATCGGCGAGGCAATTACCCTTCAATGAGCATTGGGTTTTGCGCCCTGCAGTTGTAGTTGTTTTGCGTTGCTGGTTGTGTATTATGGTTTGTCAGTATGTGTTTGTTGTGCGCTGATATTACTTGGTCCATGTTTGCCATGCAGTTGTAGTTCGGTTTTACCGTGTTTCTGTTGAGTAATGGATGTAGTTTGTGTTCAAGTGGAAAGCAGTTGTTTAAGAGATTAAAAAACTTCTTGCTAATGTTGGTGGTGACATTGTCCCTGAATGGGGGATTGAACCAGGTTATGTTTCTGGTGCGCCTCCGTTTTGTGGCCTTGGTGTGATGACTGGTGTTAGGCGATTGGGGTTTGTACTTATGGTGGTACCCGTAACCGCTCTTTCGTAGTGCTTCTTGGTATATGGGTGCTGTGGTATTGAATGTGGTTTCGTTAGATGAGATGTTAGTCTCCTGTTGATACTTTCTGGGATGTCCCTTGTGATGAGTGGTGGATGGTTGCTCTGTTTGTGGACGTAAAGTGGGGTGTTGTTGGGTTTCAGGTATGGTTTGTATGTCCCGGTGTGAATGTCAAGTGTTAGATCTAAGAAATTCACTACTTTTTGTTGGCTTCGATTTCTATTTTTAAGTTGTTTTTTGCGAATATTTTGCATATTTCTTTCTGAATAATTTCTGTTTGTCTAGGTTTAGTAGTTTTGCAAACTGCTAACCCGTCGTTTCTGTATAGGCCGACATTAACGTTGATGTGATGGAGTTGTGATAAAATGTATAGCCCTATCAGCTCACAAGTTTCAGCACCGTCGAAACTACCCATGGTAACACCGAATGAAGGGTCTGTTCGTTTGCACCATGTTGATTCGGCATTGAAAAGCATGGTTTTCTTCTCGTGAAAGATAACATGCTTTTGCAAACGGTGTTACTGTGGTGAAATTTGAAGCAAAGTCGAGGGCCTTGTTTAGGAGTTTAGAGGTTATTGAGGGGTAAAACTCACAGATATCGAAAACAATGAATGGATGCTGATGTTTGTTGTGCACCTTGCTGAACCAGTCTATGACTTTGCTTGTATTCTTCCACTGTTTGAAACCGGAGGATTGTATGATTTTTGCATTAATTCTTTCAAGTATTTGTTTGCTGATCTTTCCGATTTTTGATTTCGCTGGGTTAATTAGTCTACATGTAGGTTTATTGTTGAAGTTTGGTTTATGGTCTTTTAACGTAATAAATGCTTGATTTTCGCCTGTTGTGTCGATTCTGTCACTAATTTTTAATTTGGACGCGATAGCTATGTCGACTGTTTTGATCTGTTTGAGTGTGTTCGGTGGTGCTTTCTTGTAGGCTTTGTTTATTTTTCGTTCTATTAGTTTGTTGTGCTGCTCGTGTCCAGTTTGTAAAGGTTGTTGGTTTTGTCGGCTGCAACGTATACTTTCGTGTCTGTTTTGATTTTGTTCATGTCAGTGTGTAGTTGGCTTTGGAAGGTTTTACTGTTGTCGTTAAACTTGATATTCTGTATGAGGCTCATCATCCCATACCAGAATCGACACAACAAGAAAAAATGTGTTCAGTAGACTACTCAGTAATTGAAAAAAGAGCGTTTATCCATTATTTGGGCAGTATAGAAGTGTGAGCCTTATTAATAAGGCAAAGAGTTTGTTATTGAAATTGACCACCAACCCCTAAGATGCCAAAAAGTTCAAAGTTACAAATGGTAGAATAATGCGGTAGGCATTAGTTTTGCAACCATATAAACATACCGTCCGAGTTTATGAAAGGAAGAGAGAACTTAGGAGCAGATTTCCTTAGTCGCAACAAATTTAAGTATTTAGAAAAAAAAAATAACTTATAAAACTTTTCTTAAAGAGGGGGCTGTTGTCACGAGTGTCAGAGAAAAATAATTTTTTTTTGTATAATTCAGACACTGAACAAGACCCTCAAACTTCAGGAAAATATGTTGGGCTAAGTTTAAGAAATTTCACTTGTTTTGAAATGAGTTCACGTCTTTAAAAATAGTTCTGCAGGTGCAGTTTTACCCACAGAGTTCTTAAAATTACATTTAATTAAGTTAATCTATAAGAAGGAAAAGCTTATAATCTTATTTTGATGGCAAGGAAACGTGATCAATCTTGTTGTCAGAAAATGCCCTGTCCCATCAAAGAAAATGCTGTTAATTTAAACAAACGTTTTCCCTCTCCTGGGAAACTTGTATTCTGACTGCTTGTCTATATACTTGTCAGAATTCATTGATAGATGTTTGATTAAAATAAAAAAAAACAAAACATCGGAAAGGTTTGTAGGAACTTTGTAAAACCTGTCGTAGATCCCAATCTGGTATTATAAGGCTGCACTGAGGGGCCAGTCTGGGGGTAAAATAAATAAATTGAAGGTAGCTCTGTAGAAGGAGATAACTGAAATACGCTTCACACAGCTCGAGGAACCGGAGGCAGCCGCTGAGCTGTACATGTTATTTATGCCATATTTATGGTAAGAAAAGTTCTTGTTTGGAGATGAAGATTTAGAAATGTAGGTCTGTAACAGGTTGCCCGGGGTAAAATTTGTATTTTGTCAGTCATAGTAATGCCTGCTAAATTTAGTGACAATCATTGACTAACATGCATTGTGACAGATATTTAATTATAACTCCAGTGTATAAATACAGCCAGTGGCGTAGCCAGAATTTCTCTCACAAGGGGCCATGCAGTATGTTGTGTGATCGCATGCCGGGGGGGGGGGCGGTCTGAAAATTTTCTGAAATATTAAGTGTCCTTACATGCAATCTGGTGCCATACATAATACCTTTTTAAGTAAAATTTGTGTTAAAAATTTTTACATGTTTTTAGGAACTAAAACAAAAAAATCGGCATCAGTGAGGCGGACGATAGCCCAATAGGGTGTCCCCCTCCCCTTTGAATTTTTCTTTGAAAAATTAGGTGACCTTACATGCAATCTGGTGCCACACATGCTACCGTCTGAAGTAAACTTTGTGCTAAAAAATTTACGTATTTTTAGGAACTACACATAGACATATAGAGCTAATGATTTTTCTCCCAATTTTGTGTCTAGAAAAGTTACTTGAACTTAAAGGTACAGCACTAGGGGATCTCAGTATTTGTTATTTCCAGGCTTCCATCCCATCGATGGACACCACAATCATTTGATTTGATTCAGAAGCTTGACCTTTTGTAATATGAGGGCTCACCAAACTTTACCGCGGGGATTGAGAGACCTCCTTTCTACCGGCAGACGTGTAGAACGTGTACAGTTAATTGAATTAATTATTAGAACACTAATTATTGAGTTATCTGTACGTGTATGGATGGCAGAACGACTGACAAAGGCCAACTAGCAAGTTGCAAGCATTCATTATTTTGCTTGATTGTTATTGCAAATAAGAAAAAGAGAGAATAGACTTATTTTTCAACACAACAGCAAACTACGGTAATTATTTCGTGAATATGTTAGTGAAGCACCCAGGCATTAGAAACCTGGAAAGAACGCGCATGCATGTTCTTATAATTTTGGTGACATTAACTGGGGCTTAGGGTGTTCCGTAAATGCTTGTGATCTGTTTTTTACTTTATAACGAAAATTCGATAACACAATGTGACGTCTTTTCCATTTATTTTGGTTGTTGACAGATGTATTGCTTTTTTCCTACTTATTTTAATACAGTATTGGAGACACAGAGATTATTTATGTGAATGAATCAATGCTATATTGAAAAGTTGCAGAGAGACGTTGGGCTATTTGTATTCCAACATAGGCATTTGCCTTATACTGAATGAGGCTATTATAATATAAATGGAAGACAGCTTCATGCAGGACTCGAACCTGTCCTGCCATCTCCTGAGAAGCGTGCAGATGTACTAAACCACTGAGCCGACGAGGCCCATGTGGAAGAACACGGTCAACTAAGCTTAATACCGTCGAATTAAGTTTTCCATTGCTACGTGTAATAAATAAAAAGAAGTTATATATACATATATATACATATATACATATATATGTATATATATATATATATATATGTTTGTGCCTTCTTTTAACGTGTATTTTCTCTACTTTTGCCCTGGAACTTTCCTCAAACTTTCTAGAACTTATTACCATCTTTTATCAACCCATGTTTATATATATATATATATATATATATATATATATATATATATATATATATATATATATATATATATATATGTATTATGTTGGTCGTACCTGGATACTTGTCGTTGTAATGAATGCAGCGATTGTCTCATTCACTTGCTCTTTGGTACCGTTCATTATAAGGTCTATTAATTGAATATTTGGGTTGACTGCTTCCAAGGCATTGTGGCATTTCTCAATAGATCTTCTGAAAGTCTCAAATACCATTAGATCCTTTCCCATACCCGGCCATTGCGAACCCATTCCAGTAAATATGAACCTGTGACGCATTACAAAATATTGAAACATAAAAGAAATTTGTAGTACATATGAATAATTTTTGGTTGCAAAAACTATTGCCCACTCGTGACTAAAATAGCCCACTATATAAAATAGCCAACAAAAGTTCCATTAGGACATTGGTTATTGCTTTCCGTCAGGAAGAACAGTGTAAATGACCTCGGGGGTTACGTTGCTTTTGCAGTGCATTATTCTGCAGACGTTTTTACTACAGTTGTTATTGTATATCCGGCCAACCAGGGCGTAACTTTGGTGGCTATACTACTTTCTGAAGTTCGAAAGTTGTAATTCTCGAACCCTGATATATGAGTCGGATGGTCTGTATATTGCTAAGCCCTCAGTCAGGGTAATCGACATTATAAAGAACACCTACTACACTCGCTCAACATTTCTGTGTTTAACACTTTGACGTTACAACGTCTTATGTTCTTGAAGAACGCGTGCAGATCACCTGTCTTTAACAATAGGACAAGTTACCTTTTAACTGCTAACTTATTACGAACTCTGCATACTTCCCCATCAACAAAGGAACATGGAACCTTTTGGATACTAGAGGTGAAACTACTAAAACTTGTAACGGCTGGTAAGCACGTTCTCTCAAGATCACAATAATGGATACTTTCCATACTGGGTTGATAAATATGTCGTATTACGAAAAAAGTTCTTAACCTTTTTGGATGGGGTCGAAGGTCATTTATGGTCAGCAATGATCAAATATCGAAAAGTTCGTATCTTCAAATGATGCTTTACTGACCACAAAAGGTAGGGACAAACGCTTCTGTTTTACCCGGGACAGATTTAAAGAGAAAAATAAGGCTCTTGAGAAATATAAGTCGGGTGAATTAATAAGTAATTTAAATTTTAATTACTAAATGGAGGACTTGAATGAAGGAGTTGTGACTACAAAATATATATAAGTAAAAAGCTTACAATTAACTTAAGTGTAATTTTTTTGGTGAAAAAAGGCTCGTTTTCCAATTTCAACAACCGTATGTGACCTGCACTGAATCACTTATTTTTGCAATTTTGTTATTCGATTTTTGTATGTCCTGATAATGTAAAAACTAGTGTAGTTTCTTTTACTCGGTCAAACTGTACAATAACGTTCAGGGACATATTGTTCACTAGATGGTAGGCAAAATGTTGGGCCTAACGTACTTACCCATCTTTTGTATGTACCTTGGCTGCAAGCATGTTACCTATTTACAGCTAATGCTACGTTAGGAACACACCGACGGGTCCGTGTGGTTTAAATTGATTAAAATTTGTGACCTACGTGCTACTAATACTTGTTGGATTTCAGTGTTATCTTTTGCTGTTTTTGCTGTTTTTGCTGTTTTTGCTGTTATTGCTTTGTAACTCAGTTTCCAGCACACGGTATACGTATAATCATGTGTTTAATATATATATATATATATATATATATATATATATATATATATATTTATTTATTTATTTATATATATATATATATATATATATATATATATATATATATATATATATATATATATATATATATATATATATATATATATATATATATATATATATATATATAAAATCATTAGTGGAAAACAAGTAAAACTTGTATTTTCGGTTTCAGGAATCTATTCGAATTTTCGGCAACACAGTGCCTTCCTCAAGAAAACAACACAAATTGGCAAGTAAAAGTTACGTCCCAACTCTCTACAAAAGTAGGCATATGAAGCAAGGTGTAAACAGAAGAATAGAAAATTACTAGACCGAAACTAAATCCGCTACCAAAAGTGAGCAAAAGAGTTGCAGTGGTAGTATCTGAATACCTAGATAAAGAGAAAGCTGAAGCCAAAAGCGTAAAAAAGGAAAATAGTAAACCTATATAATACAGCCCGTGAGGCCCTTCTCCTTGGTTTTCTGTTTTGGCTGTCAAAACCATCACTCGTATTTAGGCCATTCGGCCAAACTGTACCAAGTTTGTTCCACATCCATAATCTTTCAAATGACGCAAGTTTCCTACGAGCATTATCCAAAAGGAATTTCCTCGTAATATCGGTCATTTCAGGAGGGAGAACAGGAGGTGCCATGGTTTGCAAAATTACTACATTAAATTCACTAGGTGAATGTTCCGACAGGTGTGAATACAATCTAAAACATCCCTTCATGAAATCATTAACCTCTCCCCCATCCCCTCTTCTAACCCTATGCTCAAGGACACTACGATGGTTCGCCATATGTTCTTTAAGATTAGTAGTCATCCCTACATACTGCATCCCACACTTAGGACAGAAAATGCAGTACACCACCCAAGTAGCCGTACAATTGACATTAGCAGCCTTAACTTTAAAAACTCTACCATTGGATTTACTGGTCACCTTATTAGTGTTAACAAGACTCTTGCATAATATACAGTTCTTGTTACAGTTCTTGCTGGGGCCAAAATTTGGACCCTTAGAGTTAACTTTTGACCTCACCAGTAAACGACCCAAGCTAGGAGGCTGACTAAAGGATAATAGTGGTTAATGGGGCACAGCCTCCTTCATAGTAGAAGAAAGATGTAATAGCGACTGGTGTCGGATAAGTATTTGCTGGATATCTGGTAACCCAGGGTGGTATTCAATTTCAGGAGGAAAGCGATGTGAGAGCGCCTGCTCTTTTTCGGCAGTCTTCGGTCGTTCTTTATGTGCCCGTTCTTTATGTGCCCGATTAATAGCGATTTTAACCTTACGCCTTGAATGACCACGTTTTATTAAGGCAGCTGCAAGTTCTGCGCAAGTTCTGGTAAATCCAATGGTAGAGTTTTTAAAGTTAAGGCTGCTAATGTCAATTGTAGGTCTACTTGGGTGGTGTACTGCATTTTCTGTCCTAAGTGTGGGATGCAGTATGTAGGGATGACTACTAATCTTAAAGAACGTATGGCGAACCATCGTAGTGCCCTTGAGCATAGGGTTAGAAGAGGGGATGGGGGAGAGGTTAATGATTTCATGAAGGGATGTTTTTAGATTGTACTCACACCTGTCGGAACATTCACCTAGTGAATTTAATGTAGTAATTTTGCAAACCATGGCACCTCCTGTTCTCCCTCCTGAAATGACCGATATTACGAGGAAATTCCTTTTGGATAATGCTCGTAGGAAACTTGCGTCATTTGAAAGATCATGGATGTGAAACAAACTTGGTACAGTTTGGCCGGATGGCCTAAATACGAGTGATGGTTTTGACAGCCAAAACAGAAAACCCAGGAGAAGGGCCTCACGGGCTGTATTATATAAGTTTCCTATTTTCCTTTTTTACGCTTTTGGCTTCAGCTTTCTCTTTATCTAGGTATTCAGATACTACCACTGCAACTCTTTTGTTCACTTTTGGTAGCGGATTTAGTTTCGGTCTAGTAATTTTCTATTCTTCTGTTTACACCTTGCTTCATATGCCTACTTTTGTAGAGAGTTGGGACGTAACTTTTACTTGCCAATTTGTGTTGTTTTCTTGAGGAAGGCACTGTGTTGCCGAAAATTCGAATAGATTCCTGAAACCGAAAATACAAGTTTTACTTGTTTTTCACTAATGGTTTTATACTTATTGTTTCGGGTGATGTTCCTTTTTAGACTTATCGCTTTATATATATATATATATATATATATATATATATATATATATATATATATATATATATATATATATATATATATATTTATGTATATCTATATATATACATATATGCATATATATGTATGTATAGATATATATATACATATATATATATATATATATATATATATATATATATATATACATATATTTATATACTTGTATTACTAATATGTTACACTAATAGTCTACTACACGTGTTTCACGCTGAAAGCGATTTTCAAGAAATACAAATATACAAATATATAATTTGCTCTTAGTACTTCCAATTGAGCACTATTTTCCCACGAGTCTATAGCATTGCAAATCTATATATATATATATATATATATATATAAATATATATATATATATATATATATATATATATATATATATATATATATATATATATATATATATATATATATATGCAATTACTTCGTTCTTTGATATTCCTTTACAGCTGAAACGGTACTCGAATTGACTTTATTTTCTTTTCGTTTTTTCTTTCTTACTTACTTACCATACTGGTCTGTTGCAAGCGACTTTGACTTTCGTCACATATTCATTATCTTTTTCAGCCATCTGAATTTTGAACCCTCTGTAAGGCATGCTTTCCACTGGACAATCGGCGGCTTGATTAGCCAAGAAATGAAATGCTCCATCTGCCGTGTTCGCTGCTACGTATTGCAGATATTTCGTCACGCCCTCTTTGGTTCTACCAGAGCTGATGAGAATCTTCGGTATAGTGCAAGGATAATCTTGCCTTTTTACTTTATAAGGTTTGACTATTGCCATGGCATTAACACCACCAACACCAAACGAGTTAACGCCAATCGGTCCACCTAAATACTTGGTTGGTTCAGTCACAACCTTCAAAGTACCATCCATCAAACCTATTATGCTAGGTTCTGGGTCGTGGAAGTGTACTTGTGGGGGAATAACGCCTTTACTCACTATCATTAGCACCTTCATGATGCCTATTAAACCAGCTGCACTTTCACCATGTCCCATGTTAGTCTTGACAGAAGCAATGAGCAGCGGGTTTTCTTTAGTACGATTTTGACAAAAGACCCTGTGTATAGAATTTGCTTCAATTGGGTCTCCTGTTTTTGTACCAGTGCCATGAGCTTCAATATATTCGATTTCATCTGGTGATATACCAGTCTCCGAAAGCACCTGCCTAAACAGTTTGGTTTGAGCTTCTATTGATGGAAAGCTGAACCCTGAGTGAAAAAGGTGCATGGGACAGTAAACGTCATTATCAAGGAAAGTGTATTAATTTTAACTGTGTAAAAAGGGACTCTCTCGTAGTTTCATTGAAAAACAAAATCCTTTAAAACTCTATGAAATTATTGAATGCTTTTTAGTATTTATGCCAATTATAGACATTCTTCAGAATATACACAGTAGTCTTCTTTACTGTTATGGTCCTTTGCTTTGCCAATATTCAACATTTGATGGGCTACTATTGTTATATAGTTTTCTTGAGTTTCATATTGCAACATGAGAAGCTCAAGCCAGTACTTCCCATTTGAATGTTTTAACCTCTGTACTTGAGAACTGAAAACAAATTATTTTGATGGTCTACTATTGTTATATAGTTTTCTTGAGTTTCATATTGCAACATGAGAAGCTCAAGCCAGTACTTCCCATTTGAATGTTTTAACCTCTGTACTTGAGAACTGAAAACAAATTATTTTATTAGATTTCGTATACAAGATGAATACCTTGCTGGACGAAACCACAATGGCTGGATATAGAATGGACCAAATGACCATACACTCGACGAGAAAGAGACTCCCTGGTGATAAACATTGAAACAATCCCTTCGCCTCTTCCAAATCCATCGGCTGGTAAAGGAATGACAAATATATATATAAATATATATATATATTTATATATATATATATATATATATATATATATATATATATATATATATATATATATATATATATATATATATATATATATATATATATATATATATATATATATATATATATATATATATATATATATAAAGCCACCAGACGCACAACATATTAAGAACAACCCATAAAGTTTTATTAAAACACGTAGGTAAGATGGATCATTAAAACTTCAATGCAATAAGATGTAAAACTGGTTAAATCGTTAAAAGGTAAGATGAGCATACTGGTAGCATGACGTTTCGAAAGGATACACTTTTCTTGTTTACGTAGAAAAGTACACTGAGGCACAAATTCTAAGAAACATGCACCAAGAATGACTATACAGGTAGAAAGTCAAAGATAATCCTAAGAACTATGAGTGATGTCTTTCACATTCATGCCCACTGGGTCAAAGGAATTCAGGCGGTTAATCCACCTAAGCTCTACTTCTGCATTAGTCTTCTTGTTATTGTTAACTAGCTTTTCAATTCCTATCTACTCAAAGTTCTTACAAGTTTGAAAATGTTTACTTAGAGGCGTACTAGCTTTACACATCTCTTGCCTAGTCCACGGTGTCTAATCCTCAGCTCCCCTCCTGTTTCTTCCACATACTGCCTTTTACAATCCAAACAATTAACAAGGTAAACCACTCCTACCGCATTGAGGTAACATTGTGAAAAGGTTTGAACTTTCGACCTGTAGAAAAGCTTTGTACCATATCAGTTTCTTTAACAGCAACACAGGTAACACACCGAACAACATGTGTTTTAAAACAGCCTTTACTCAAGACATTAAAATCATTAGAAATCTTAGCCGTAACTAGAAGAGACTTCAAGTAAGGAGGTTGTCTGTAGATAACTGCAGGGGGACGAGAAAAAGTGTCCTTAAAAGTCTTTGATATTTGTAAAACAGAAAAATGTTTCTTAATAATCTTAGACAAAGGAGAAAGGCGCGGGTTACGAGTGGTCACAAGAGGAGTTGCAAACTTCCGCTTCTTTTTAGTAGCGGACTGGGTATTAAGTAAATTGTCAAGAAACACTTTATTAGCTTCTTTGATTTTATCAAGAACCTTAAAAATTGGGTACCCCGGTTCACCGAGATTATTTTGAAGAATGGTAAGGTTCCTTACAGTGTCTGTCCATAGGCTATGTTATATAGGGTATTTTTACTATGGTATGAATTATACCGGAGATAGAGATTTTTTAAATTAGGCTTAACAAGCAAATCGGTACTGAGGAAACCTTCCTCAGTACGCTTAATAAGAATGTCAAGAAAGGAAAGGGACCTAAACTCTAAATTGTATGTGAATTCCAATTCAAGAGGATACAAATTATTCAAAAGCCCCACTAGGGAGATAAAAGCATCTTTTTCATGTGGCTACAAACACCAGATATCATCAATATAAAGACACTATTCCAAAGGTTTCAAAGAACAAGTTTCCAATTATTTTTCCTCCACTAAACCCATTCCCAACAGGCATATCCCGGAGCCATTTTAGGATAGATCGAGGTACCATAAATTTGAGTAAAGAACTCAGTACACACACACATATATATATATATATATATATATATATATATATATATATATATATATATTTATATATATATATATATATATATTTCACTAATTCCCACCTTAAGGGGAAAAAAGTTGTTGAAAAGTCGACCATAGGGCAAAAAAAAAATGGGGTGAAAAAACAGATTCGACTTAACGTTTTCACACACTTTTTATATAGGAATGCGTAAACGTATGAAAGCGCCCTCTTAAACATGCAATCTATAAGTAATTACTCCAATGTTGACAAATTTACGGACACCTATCTGTTACCATGTACGTATGGCAGGCCATTGAAATAACGTTGATTATATCTTGAGGACGGTTAGGCGAAATATATGCTTATGTATTTTATTATTTTTTTCGCCTTAACGTCGGATGATATAAAGAACTTTCCCTTAAGGTGGAAATTAGCGTTATATATATATATATATATATATATATATATATATATATCTAAATATATAAATATTTATAAATATATATATATATATATATATATATATATATATTTTGCTAATTTGGGATTAAGGGGAAATATCGTATGAAAAAACCCGCCTATAAGGGGAAATCGTCTATAAGGGGAAAAAATCAGGTCGACTTAACGAAACTACACGCTTTTTCTATAGGAATACGTAAACGGATGGTAATGGCCTTTTCACTACATAATCTATATGCCATTACTTCAATGTTGACCAATTTACGTACACGTATCTGTTAACACGTACAATTGGTGGGCCATTGAAATAACGTTGATGTATATCTGTTTTTCAAATTCTACCAAATGGCGAAATATAATCTTATGTATTTTATTGTTTTTTTTTCGCCTTTTCGAAAGGGCGTCTAGCGCCCTCTAAAATTTTTCCCCCTACCGTGGGTTTTAGCGTTATATATATATATATATATATATATATATATATATATATATATATATATATATGTATGTATATATATATATATATATATATATAGTGATACATTCGATCTTGAATTTGATACCAATCCTAAGATAGAGCATAGCCCTTATCACAGAAGGAAAGGTTCATAGAAAATACCAGAGAGAAAAATTGAGCCGCACCGAGGGTTTGAACCCGCCATCCTCCGCTTCCCGGGCAAAATCTGTGACCACTACACCAGTTATGGCTCCTGGTTCACAGAAGAGACAAAAGGCTACAAATACCTCGCGTGATCAATTTTTCTCTTAAGTAATAACTACTATTCCTTTAACAACAAATTCTATTTTCAAATCAACGGAACCGCTATGGGCACTAAACTGGCAGCCTGTTATGCAAACATTTTTATGCATATATTAGAACAGGATTTATTATCATCCTTCCCCATGAAACCTCTTCATTACTGTCGCTATATTGATCAAAAATTTTTTCTCTGACCTCACGGCAAAGACTCTTTTGAATTATTCAAAGAACATGTAAATAGTTTCCATAAGTCAATTAAGTTTCCTTTCCAGAAATCCGCCACTGAGATTGCCTTCCTCTATGACCTTCTTCTACACCAAAAAAGGGGCCCGAAAACTCGCATACCAATCGTCACCACCTACCACCCGTCTGTCAAAGGTCTCATGAATTATATATATATATATATATATATATATATATATATATATATATATATATATATATATATATATATATATATATATATGTATATATATATATATATTTCCTTCTCAAGGAATAAAAGAGAAAAGAATACTGTTGAACTGGCAGATACCAAATAGATATCATATACTACCGTATGTTTGGCCCCTACATTTGGTAGATAAGTCGACAGGTCAAGTTAATGAATAAAAGGCAGTGCCCATGAAGAGTTGGTAACAATCACTTTGCGTGCTAGAAATAAAGGGGACATTAACAGAGTGAATAGGTTGAAAAATGTGAATTATATTATTATTGATTAATACTATTTGATACATTGCTCTTTAGTTTCAGTTTTGAAAACCAAAAATATCTGACCACCGTAGAAGGATGTTGTCTTTAAGTTGGACAACACCGTAGAAGGATGTTGTCTTTAAGTTGGACAACACCGTAGAAGGATGTTGTCTTTAAGTTGTTATGTGACAAACGTTTCGAAAAATACTACCCAGGCTTCTCAATTGGCATTAGATTTTTCATCAAAAGAGTGCTCACCCGATTTATCAAATGTTTTGCATGTACCATCGGGAGATAAAACTTGAAGATCATTCAACGCGGCAGTCATTTGTGGTCTGATGTTTATGGCAACTGCTCCAACTAAGGCATAATCACATTTTCCATTGAGAATATCTCTGGAAGCGATTTCTGTAACAAGAAGACCTGATGCACAAGCTGCATCTGATGTGTAGCTTGGTCCTGTAAAGAAACCTTTAAATTGTTAGTGTTTTCATAACCTGCATGGAAATGAATATACATAAGATTGCTCTTGCTAAATTTTTGTACAATTTCTCTCTCAAATATTCCCAAACATTTAAGCTGCATAAATAGATGCAAAATGTATTTTTTTTTAATTCCACCAAATGTAACACAATGGTCTTCAAACGTGTACGTTCGGTGTAATCTAACTGCCCGTTAGGTAATTTAAAGATGGAATATTCTTTTAAAACGGCTTACAAGAAAAAAAGGGATGCACACTAACCTTTGAAGTCAAAATAGTATGACAGTCTATTTGCAAGAAATGCGGGAAGGCCGCCTGTGAAAGCGGAACCTCCTCTAGCGTCCTTACCGCCACAAAACACAATGTTAGCCTCAGCATAGGAGGAACCTATGTAAACACCTGTGTTGGATCCTTTCAGTTCTCGAGGATTAAACCCTATTGATTACAAAACAGAAGCAACGCAGTCCTGTTAACGTTGAATTATTGCAACAGAAATCTAACCATGTAAACTTCTCACAATAACTTGGACTTGGAGGAAAGGATAACCTAAAGAAATACTTTCTAAGTTGGCTTTTTGGAAATATATTTCCCCGCCAGAAGCAATGAAATAACACACTTTTCTATTTCTTTTTCTGTGTAACAAAAAGAGTAAAAAGGGTTTTCAAATACTGAATCATCATGAATTTAGGAAAGTAAAAGCAGTTGTTTGTAGTTTTAGTTAGCATGGGACTCCTAATTTTTATAATAAAATTAAAGATTATGGTTACGAAAATCGTTGCCACTCAGCCTATGCAGTTTTGACACACACACACACAAACAAACAATAATCTATTCTAGTTTTGTCCTAACCGAGCTACTGAAAATCGATCGACTTGTGCATGTCTAAAAGTTAAGTACAAACTCATTCACAATTGACGCCAGACACCACTTATTGTTATTTTAGTTAGACCATGCCTTTTCATTTTCAAAGTGCCTTTCCGTAGACCATGTTATATACCGCCAGGATAAGTCAGATAATTGCTTTCACCACTCCATGGCTATAAACGAAAACTACAGCTTTGATTGCCTCAATTGCTTATTTTTTTCAAGCATAAATGCACCTTCTTTTGTGACATGTGTTACTTTTTAGTGTGATACATAGGGAACATGGATAGAACGCGGCTACTTTCAATAAACTGGCAATCTCCATCTGCTACGCTATTTTGATAATAATTTTGAAAATATCGTGAAGTGGAATCTGTGGTTATTTTCTTGATTTCAACAACCTAACGGTGCTCCAATATAACAAAAACAGCCCAATTGGAGCCAATGACGCATTTTTTAGCCCAAAGGATAATAAAACATTAAACAATTTATTTACAGTACTATGTTGAGCTGGCTAAAATATATCCAGCATTGGAAGCCGCTTAGTAGGCTAACCATAATAATGGACAGGTGACCAGATCTTTGAAAATCTCAGGTTATTAAACACTCGGATCTCTTGCACAAATTCGTGTGAACATCGTATCCTTAGGCTCACATGCATAGAGGCTCGAAACTATGGTACAAAAGTTACGTTGCATGCTTGGAAGATCCTTCCGTTGCATACTGTGCAAAGATGGTTCGTAGAAAATTGTTGTCTGCAGAGGTAAGCATGGTGGGCCATTCAGTGACAGAGATAGAAGTCAAAGAAGTCATATCTGTAATTTTACATTCAACAGGCGTTGGATTTAGATACACTCATTTTACCGTTTTTGTGCCTTAAATCTTTATTTGATCAAGACATCAGGCAGTACAACAATATCTGGGCTCTACCTCTTCGTTTCATATCATTTTGAAGGGGGCTTTGATCTATATTTGCCGGCGAGTACAGACTTGTGTAGTTGTTACATTAGCTCTTCTTTTGAGACTGGTTTGAAATACGCAAAGCAGTCTGACTGTACCCAGCTTCTCGGTACACCAAGATTGCAGGGTACAATTCTGACGTGACACTAAGAATGCGTGCGCAATGCATACGGAAAGGAGTGATAACCGCTGTATCTAAACATCAATGTTCAGTGGTCCAGGTTAATGTCAAATATAAAAGACAGTAAAGTAAATATATACATACATGCGTTGTTTGATATTTTTATCATAGGTAATGGCAAGCAGAACGAAAGTAGGATAAAATTTTCAATTCTGACAAAGCGTTAACAGGAAAACGGTAACCAAACTAACGAACAAGTTTCGGTAAGGTCTATTTGTAACACTGAAACTAGGGGTTTAGATGTAGCGTTAAATATACTACGAGCAAGGTGAAACTTTGACTAAACAGGAAGAAAAGGATACCACTCAATTTGGCCAGTACACCAAAAGTGCCTAATTAAGGATGTGGACACAACGAACAGCAGGTTAAATACATCCTTCTTTTACCATTTGTCACAATAAAAGAATATCGCTTACATTAATGCTAGATTGATCAAACTATTGCAGAAATCAAACCGTGGTATGGTTTTAGCTGTATGAAACAATATGAACGATATGAATTTATTTCTTAACAATAGAAAATACTTAAAAACAAATTTTGGACGAGATGCATCATACGTATTTAAAGTGTCTTACCTCCATCAACAATTGCTTCGTAAGCAACCTCAAAGAGTATGCGATGTTGGGGGTCGGTCGTGTTAACTTCCGCAGGGAGCATACCGAAAAAGGACGCATCAAAGGTGGAAAGATTTTTCAACATTCCACTTCTTACTGGAAGCTTCAAAAATTCTTTATGGGGGATCAAATGATAGAATGCTATTTGATTTGTAACCTTTTAATTATGAATAAAGAGGATATGTTTTTTCAAGTGCCAAAGAATATTCACTATTTGTAAAAGCTTTATTAGTTTTCTCTTTAAAATTTCAATCATTCATTGATATAACTAGCTGACACATTCTGTCCATTCATGTTCATTCCCCCTTCCAGACTAAGATATTTGCAAGAATAGTTGTACTGCAAGCACAATGCTCTGTATTTCAAATTCACTTTCGAGGTTTCCAGTTCTCAAATTGCGTTCCTTGACGTACCGATTAAAGTGAAAGCAGGCGCCATTTCAGCTTTCCTCTATTGTAAACCAACCGACAAACATCTTTTACTTCATTTCGACAGTGTCCACCCTACCAATCTCAAAAAGTCGATCGTTTACAGCCAATGCCTTCCCACCAAACGTATGTTCTTCTAACTTGATGACAACGACCGTTCAATTTCTTGTTTTTTCTACTCCCTTCCTACGTTCGCTGCACTTTGTCCTCGTCCAAGTCTGTTTCATTTACTTTATCTTTCTTGCCTAGTCAGTTGTACGTTCTCTTACCTTGTTGAAGGGTTTAAACCAGAAACGATTCAAGACTATCTTGGCTGAAAAAGGTCCCAGGGGGGCCGAAAATTTCCAAGCTCAAATAAATGTTTGCTTCGTATTTCGTATGTCAATTATATTATACCAAGTGCTTCAGTGTCATCTTTTACCGATTATACATATATTATATATATATATATATATATATATATATATATGTATAAATATACGTCTACTTTTTAATAGCAGGCTTCAGGGTAATTGGGTAGATCTACAGGTGCTTCTAGCTTATATATAAAGTCGCTACCGCTCTCTACCTACCTACCTATATATATATATATATATATATATATATATATATATATATATATATATATATATATATATATATATATATATATAGATTTGCAATGCTATAGACTAGTAGGGAACATAGTGCTCAATTAGAAATACTAAGAGCAAATTATATATTTGTATTACTAATATGATTACATTAACAGTCTACTACACGTGTTTCACGCTGAAAGCGATTTTCAAGTATGACGCTTAGACACTTTTTTACACTCAGACTCAGGTAATACCGTCACGGTCAGGTGGGCAGGGCTTCAAGGCGTTGTGCCTACATTTAGACACTAATTCGGATCGGCTGTTAAGTAGATTCGCTCTGTTGGTGCAGATAATAGCGACCTTCTCTTCCAGACACAGATTACAGCTGCCACTGGGGGATTTAGTAGTGGGTGCTTTCTTTATCACTCTCCATTTGATGTCAAAATTGGTGTTATTTCGTTTGAGCGCCCATACGTATTTAGACAATTCAGATTCTCTCTCGTAATTTGGATGGCTAAACGATTTCTTGTGGTTATTAAAGCGGGTCTTGAACTGGTTGCTGGTGAGGCCGATGTACGTTTTGGTTGAGTGGTTGCTAGTGACGTCAGCTGCATACACAATATTGGATTGGAGACATGCACCTGATAGAGGACATGAGCTTTTCGTACGACAATTGCACGTGGGCTCCTTGTTGGCGCTGGCGGTTTTTTCTGGCCCGAGGATCCTGCTATTGTGCTTGCTGATGACACATTTCATGTTGGGCATACAACTGTAGCTAACCTTTACCGAATTCTTGTTAAAAATCTTATGGAGAACGTGATGTTGGGGGAAATGTTTCTTGATCAATCTAAGAAAAACGGCGGCATATATATATATATATATATATATATATATATATATATATATTATATATATATATATATATATATATATATATATATATATATATATATATATATATATATATATAAGGTCAAAGTACTGCGTAGCACTTATGAGGTAGGTAGGTAAAAATGAAGTAGTAAATAGTGCTAAAAGTTTGTGAAAAATTCCACGACGTTTCGGGTTTAAACCCTTCATCAGGTGGCAAAAATGCAACTGATCGTTGACACGGCCAAACGTACAATTTAAAAAAAATACACAATACAATTGGGCACGGTAAACCTCGGCTAGGAAAACAGACAGTGTTAAGTGGTTACCACAAGTCAAAAAAAATGCAGGAATTGCTGCGTTATAACAGTTCAAGTCTAACGTTCAGACCATGTGGGGACAGGGTTCCAAGTTTCATGATTAGGCGGTTTTCGGCAGCTAGGCGGTCATGATCGGAACCTCGACACGAGATGGCCGCCGAAACCATCAAGTCACGGATCGAGCATGCTGACGGGGGATTGAAGTGGGTGGCTACCGGGAACCCTGGGAGGTTCTGTTTGATTGATCTCAGGTGCTCGGTGACTCGGTCAGCAAGACGACGTTTTGTTTCTCCCACGTACAGTATATTACAGCGTTTACATACGAGAACGTAAACAACATTGGCTGAAGTACAGGTAAAATGCTGATGAACGTTAAAACGGTTGTTGTTGGGACCTACAATGGAAAGGTTTTTGTCATAACTGACCACCGGGCAAGTATTGCATCTCCCACGGTTGCAAGGAAAAGTTCCTGGGGTGTCAGGCACTACTGCTTGAGGTTGAGAGGCACGGACCAAGTGCTTAGATATGTTGTTTTCAATTCTGAATGCCGTGATGGGGGGATCAGGGAAATGGTCACGGGTGGATGGGTCATGACGGAGGGTCTCTACATTCCTGTAAATGGCACGTACAATGGGGGTTACAGATGGGTGAAAGGATAGGACTAACGGGATACGTCTGGTGGGTGTATGGTCAGTTTTGGGGGCAAGGGCAGAGGCTCTATCAATTCCTTGTATGCGTTTCAGGGCATTGGAGAGCACTCTTTGTGGATACTGGCGTTGTTCAAAGAAAGAAATAATCTGCTTGGAAACTTTAGCGAAATCCTGGTCGTCGGAACAAATCCGTCTGGCCCGTAAAAGTTGTGAGAAAGGAATCGAATTGGTACAAGATCTGGGGTGGTTGGAAGGGTACATGAGGTAGTTGTGAGAGTCAGTAGGCTTAAAGTGGAGATTGGACTTGATTTGACGGTCGGAGATGGATAGTTCCGTGTCTAAAAACACTACTGAGGAGTTGGAAATACAGTGAGTGAATTTCAAAAACGGGCAGAACGTTTCAGCAAAGTTAATGAACTTTTCCAAATCGTTTCGAGGACCCACTGCGACCCCAACAATATCGTCAATGTACCTTTTGTAAAGTATGGGCTTGATCCCGGTGTATCGTGAGAACAACTGCTCCTCAAAGTGGCCCATGGTGAGGCAGGCCACAGAAGGTCCCAGTTTAGTGCCCATAGCTACTCCTTTAATTTGGCGGAAAAAACGACCATTGAACTGAAAGCAATTTTGTGTGAGGACTAGTTCAGTCAAGCAAAGAAAGGTGGTGGTAGGGATGCTAGGGTCCTGGCGTTGATCAAGGTAATGGCGTATGGCTGCTAAAGCAGCGTGATGGGCGATTGAAGTATAGAGGCTGCTGACATCCATGGTGAATAAAGTACGTTCACTGGGATTCTCAGGAAACTCAAAATTTTGAATTAACCTAAGGAAGTGAGGAGTATCCTGGATAAACGAAGGTAGGGTTGAAACTAATGGGGAAAGTACAGAATCTACGTACTGTGAAATCAGAACCGTGGGGCAGCTGTGGGAAGACACAATGGGACGACCAGGATTATTGGCCTTGTGAATTTTGGGCAGTAGATAGAAATTGGAGATTTGTGGGCAAGGGTGCAGAAGGGCTTTAGCCGATTCAGGAAGATGTTTTTGACTTACAAGGGTAGCTAAGGTTTTCTTGACCAAGGTTTGGATTTCAGAAGTGGGGTCCATCGGCAGTTCGGTGTATGCTGTTTGGTCTGAGAGTTGTTTCTCAGCTTCAGAAACATAAAGATCTCGACGCCAAACAACAGTGGCACCGCCCTTGTCAGCAGGCTTAATAATCAAATTCTTGTTCTTCTTGAGGGACAGAAGGGCCTTCTGCTCGTCCAAAGAAATGTTACGAAAGGGAGTTACTTTGGGAGGAAGGAGACGTTCTAAATCGGCATTAATGGACTCAATTACACTGTCCAGGACCTTGCTTTTACCAGGTTGAGGGGTCCATGGAGATCGCTTAGACTGAAATGAACGGAAAACGTCCTCCGATGAAGTGTTGTCGGTTTCATCGGAATCTCCAAAATGTAAGCGAAGGCGGAGCCTCCTGCAGAACGAGGCCACGTCTCTGCGGATAGAAAACTCATCTGGAAGGGGGTTCAGGGGGACAAAATTCAAACCTTTTGAAAGGACTGAACGTTCAGGGGAGGATAATTTCATGTCAGAGGGGATGGTGACGACTAATCTAGTGTTAGGAGTACGGTCACTGCCAGGGGTTAGAGTGGAATGCTCCTTGGGTAACAAGGAAGCTAAGGTCTTAGATTTGGATTCTTGTAAAAAGTTGTAAATATATATATATATATATATATATATATATATATATATATATATATATACCACAAACTTTACGATACGAAAGAAACCTGCTCAAAGAACTTCGAAGGAAAAGGTTAGTAGCAATTTAACTGTTCCAAAGGTACGAATACAAGGTACACTTACCGCTGTCCCATTTCCTAAAATTCCCCCTCACCAGAGTATCTTTGTTCATTAGATGATCCCAAAATTCCTGCAGATCATCAGATTCAGGCAAACGCCCCGACATTCCACATGCAACGATTTTTTCTGGATTTGCCATATCAGTTTTTCTCCGATCGTTCCTTGTACGTTACTGTAAACAAATATAACAAACGTAACAAGATTAATTGCAGTTCATCCAAGTATCTTAAAACCTTATTCGCTGATACAATAATACAGACAAAAAGGCGTTCCTTCCATGCGTCTGGATGTCTTTCACATTATATTCGATTAAACCGATAAGATAGTACCATTGTCTTATTGATACTAACGTATAGCCACGCATACCTATAAAACCTACTTCAAAAAATCATCACACAAAAGTAAACAGGTTGATGCCACCTTCCTAATATAACAACGTACGGTGATTCTAACCATTGGCTTAGTAGCTGTTAATTCGTTGAAATGTGGTTGTATTTCCAAATATGTCTGTTATACCGTTCTACATCTCACATGTTTACTTATGGCCACGGTACTGTTATGACATTAAAGTGCTAACTGTATAAACACTCAGCACTGTCAGATGGCTACGCCATATCTCCATTCCCGTTTAGGAATTATTGCCAGAAAGATTTGACTTACTACTCTTACCTTGCAAGTAGCTTAGAGCAGCCATAATATTGTAACTATAGTCGCCCTACGGGAATTACTTATTTCGATTACATTTTCCTGAACAAGTCTTTATTGACTGGCAACAAAGAATTGTTAAGTAACAATTCCCTGCTGGAAAGTACTCATCCTTTTTTTCTCTACCGTCTTGGGTAAATTTGTACATCCGTTTGTTGTCCTATAATACTTCTAATTATTCTCATTTCCTTGACATCAATGCTTCAATAAGACCGAATTCATTTATACCAAATGATTTGAATGGTATCTATTTACAACTCCAACCTGATTTTTGGAAATGCTCTCACACTCTTTTCAGACTATTTTGTTGGAGTACCCCTACAAGTTAAAACATGAAATTGCTTCATCTTATCGATAAAGGTTTTGACTATGCCATCAAACGATCAACCGTTTCAACATAATTAGAAATAGAAAATACTTTAGAACGGACCAAGCCCTTGTAGTAAGCAAACTCTTTCCATCTCAATTGGTAATCTTTTTGTATGTTACTTCAAGTAGAAAAATATATAGGCATCCATGGGCTAAAATGGACTTGCCTATACCTTATTAACTTAGCATTAATTTACAGACATACATAAATGCCTGCTGCATTCTTTTAAATTTAAATTTTGTGCAGTAAATGAAGTATTCTACCTATCAGTCTATGGGCTAGAAGCAGCAACAATCCTTTCGGGGTGGTACTGTGTTATACAACTTTAAAGGAATGCCAGTATTACTCAAAACGTTTTGTTCAAGTTTTTCTTTTTAAATACATCCCAGATTACAAGTAACGGCGTTATCAAGTCCTTATAAATACCTTCAGAAACTGTTGTTTTTACCTTAAGATTTCATGTTCAAGACATTTTAGACTTCCCGTAAAAGGCACACACGAAGAAATTGTACTCGGTAAGTTTACTTTGACTGGGTAAAAAGGTGACCTTAAAATATGACCTCGTTATCGCTTTACACATACTAGATAGGGTAATAATAATGTTTCCGAAAGAATACTTCAAAGGATTTTATGTGGTAGGGTAAATGTATGTATAATCTGGCATAGGTTGGCATACAAGTGGGCACACGGAATATACTGGCTACCTGTTTGATGGATCAAATCTCGTTGTGCATTGTAAGTTCATCAACATTCGCATCATTCATAGAAATAACTTAGAGAGTGAGCACCAATGCGGTTAGCAACGTTTACATGTGGTTATTTATGAACTAAACTTTAATATTTAACCCGGCCTTATAGTGCAAAGGGTAGGGGTGGTTTAACAGCAGCCGTTACCGTACTTTAAAGTAGGCAGATTCTGACAGGGAATGTACTTTAAGCATCAGGAAAGAGAAGTTTGGATACCATATTTTTGTTACTTAAGAACGGTCACTGAATACAGAGTACGAAAGGTGACGAATTCTCCAGAAGCAGAAAGAAGTTTGCTTTAAATCATTTTCTCTGAAAATGAAAATTTGCATGTAGGCTTTAAAAAGGACTTTCTCAATTCGTAAAGAATTATAAGGATTTTTTTATCAAGAAGGTGAATAACAATTCATAATGATTGAGTAATTGCTTAACGTTCAGTTTTCATTAAGTATGATGTCCTCTTAACAAAAGGAAATGTAGGAGAAATTTAGGCCCCTTAACTATTGTTGATATTTGTCATGCTTGTTTAAACGTTATCACATCTAGGCCAGAGAACAGACAGCCAGGATTTACAGAGCTTTCGCATTTTGATAAGGTAGAGGTTTAAAATGGATCCACTAGTCACCATGCAAAGGGACAGCTGAAAATTTTCTTCACATACTACTAAATCTTAAACACCTGTTAGGATCATAGATATGGACTTGCCTAACATCTGAGCAACTTTTTGACGGTGCCAGATCTAGTTTTTGAAACCTTCGTCATCTCTGTCACAGCAAATAGCATAAACTAACCGTAAATTTGGTTAGTAAGATGTAACCAGCTCAAAATGGTTGCAACTGTTTCAGGCTTTCGAAATACAAAAAATGAAAGTAAATAAAAATAAAATCATATACGCTTTATGTTTTGGGATCAATATAATTTTTGTTCGATTTGAAGGTTGAAGAGTGTATTAAATTCAAACATATTCGTAAATGAAAATCTTGATATTAGTTTTTAAATTTGGGATTCGTTCCTATTATGGAATTTAAAGTGAGATTTTGTGTCCTTAACTAGGAGGGGCGATGGTGCTATCGGAGCGAGAGGTTTGTCAGCTGCGTTCTAGGACTGGGATGATAGCTTGGGGAAGTATTGCCTTTTCAACTGTATGATTAAAAAAATGTGTAGAACTTTTCAAAAGTCGATAAGCATTGTCTTTTAAAAAATGTTCAGTTCAAATTCTGTTAAACCCCACACACAAAAAACAAAAAGAAAAAATTCCCAGGCAACCTTAAAACCCAGGCTAACTCAGAAGGAGAGCTATGCTCATGAGAGGAGAACCAAAATGATGATTCCATTGAATGGACACTAAAATGGGGGAATGCGACATTTTTTAATTGGTGTCATGCCAAATCGATCTAACAGAACTCGCTAAACTTTTTCGGAATTATTCTGAAACATTGCGGCATAATTCTGGGACCCCTGCTGAGAATTTCCATTTGTTCACGGGGATGAGTCACAAGAGGAAAATTTCTTTTGAGAAAACATGATTATGCGGGGCAAGACACTGTACTCTAAATTTCAGGATTTTCAAACGGGGTAGATAATTTAATATCAAAAAGGTAGAAGATTAAGCGATTTTGATGAGGAAATGTTGAAATCTGCACCTTTTCTCCCTTTTAAACCTCACATTTACTCTTAAGCCAAAAGGGAAGTCACCCTATGCAACAGAGGATGTGCGTTGACGTCATGGCACACGGTTTTGTTGGTCATTTTTGACGGCAAAAAGGAACTGCCATCTACTCAGTTAATACAGCTTTTTGTTCATTTGATTCGTTGTCTTTCCAAAACTTGGATTTCTTTAAGTGAAACTTTCTTTTCTTCATTTGGAAGCATATGCAATAAATAATAAACAGTAAATAACACTTTTTGCCTGCTGAACTGTATTGACTAGCGAGGTTAAAGACCCTTTTTTAAACCAGCCTTGAGTAGTAAGTTAGTTTAATACGGGGCGGTTTGCCGTCTAGAGAAATTAGTCACGTGGTACAAAATACGTCTTCTGCACGTTCTCTATACAGCAGTAGGCCTCCCACTGGACCTACTCCCCAAAATACATTATTTTCCTGATAGCTCCCTTACAAAAAAATGTGGGACATGCCACATGTGAACATGCATAATCACATGTGGCAGGGCATAGGGAAATACATAACTGGAAAAGGGAGATAATGACACATGTGGGATTGGAACCAATTTGACACACAATATTCTACTTTACCCCACTTTGCCACATGTTTGCCTTTGTAAAAAAGTGTTTTGGTTTTCCACTCTTTGTCGCATGCGGCCAACTGCGGTTATGCAAGTAAAAGCATGGCACCTTAAAAAGTGGGTCAAATTTTTATTAAAATCACACATTGCCCTACAAAAAATCACATAAAATTCACCATTTTTCACACCCAACCGTAGTTTTACACAGTATGACACGGTTTGTCCAGTGTGGTATTGGAACTTTTGCCACACAATTTTTTTGTAAGGGAGATAGCCTTTCTTCAGATACATAGAATACATTCAAATTAGTATAGTAATAATTTATGTACAATAATTAAGCTTCATGAACTTTCCAAAGTTCCTCTGTTTTAGAAAGTGAGTATGCTTAAATTAAATGCTCTTGCATTCACATGAAATGAGCGGGAATGTCTGTCTCACCCCAAATCGCGGATTAGGTGCGTGTAGTACAGATACAACCCAAAGACATTGTCTAGTGTCATGTAGTAGACTACAGACTTTTTGTATTTGGCACTAATGAGCATACTGCGTTACTGCTGTCTGCAGTAGGGCTCAATCAGTACCTAGTATACTACGTTCCGTTAGACTACTCTCCGAATAAATTACTGCACGCAACAAAGTGCTAATGGAGCGTAGCGTGTGGGACCTGATTAAGGACTACAGTACTATTAGACTTTACAGAAACTTGAACATTATGCTCCGTGGCCATGCCACTCCAAAAAGGAAGGCACTAATCAACTGTCAATCATAACATATCTGTCATCATTGCCAGTGGCGTAGCCAGGTTTTTTGTCAGGGGGGCAAGAGCATCAAGATTTCCCCCAATTGAGTGATCTGCTTCCTAATAATCAGTATTCTCCGCAGGTCCAAATTTTGTCCGGGTGCTTTCGTCTGACCTGGCTGATGTGACTGATCGACGTCGTGGGGGAGGGGTTTAAGGGGATGGGGTTCCCCCTCCCCTTTGGAAAATTTTTGCGCATGTAAGGGGGGCTAGATGCAAAATGGTGCCACATTTTGTGCTAAATGTAAACTGAATACATCACCAAGAATTCCTATTATTTTAGGAAGCTTTTTTTTATCTTGCTTGTCTTGGTGAATTTTTCTTGAGTCCTACTGGTAGTTTAGAATCACAATGGGTGAAGTACAGTAATTAAGTGAACCCTGGTACACTTTTCCCTTCATCAGTTCACCACATTTACCACAATTAGTCCAAATTTTACGAGAACCTGTCCTATAGCACTTGACCACTGACCCATTCTAACAAACTCCATATACCACAGTGCTGCTCCTTTAATTATCAAGAAACATTGGAAGTATACAGTAAAATGGCAGAGTCCTCTGTCAGAGGTCCAGGTCGAGATCCCATGCTGTATAAAACAGATAATAAAACATAAGTAGTACAACTATAAGCATGGTGTCATCATTCCATCTCTGAAAACCTTAAAGAGGACTGGTTGTGCCAGTGTGGCATATACTTTTAAATAAGCAGGGGCGTCAATCCGTATTCAAATGTGGGGGGGGGGGGGGGGGACGGGGGACATACATGACTTAGCACAAACCAATCCCTTTTGTTTTGAAGAGGGGCGTCTTCCTATAGGCCCTTCCCCCCCCCCCATGATGACTGACGTTGTCCTATTCTAATAAGAATTATCATTTCATAGTTAACATGACCATCATAGATGATCTGCCAGGTGAAATACACGGATTCCACGGAATTACTTCAAGATGTTATTTTCATCATGTCCCAAAATAGCTGAAACAACGTTTCGCAGCGTGGATCATTGTCGGAGATCATGGACCCGACCAGGCCCGTTGCTAGGGTGACATATTTGGGGGTGTGAAGGTTCCAAATTTCGACCGGCTGGATGTTTTTTTTCCACCTGAGTGGAGGCGTTTAATTGCACTTTGTTATGCGCTCTGCGTTTTGTATACAGCAGTGGGATCCTTCCTTTGTCACAACATAAATGTGTCGTCCTGGGGGAGGGGTCTAAGGGGAGGGGGAGATCCCTCCCCTTTGAGAAATTGTTGTTAATTTAAGGCTGCTTAGGTGCAAAACGGTGCTATCTTTGGGATATTTTTTGAGCTGATCGTACATGGCTGGAAAATGTCCATAATTTAGTGAATTCTAATTTTTCCGACTGGCTGGCTGTTTTTACTAACTGCAGTGGCGGCGCGTAAATTGCACCTTTTTTATTCACTCTGCGTTTGTATACAGCAGTGGATTCCTTCCTTTGTCACTATGTAAAGGTGTCATTCTGGGGGAGGGGCTAAGGGGAGGCGGTAGCCCTCCCCTTTTGAGAAATTTTTGTTAATTTAAGGTTGCTTAGAACTTTGGGCTAGTTTTTGGAGCTGATCGTAGTATAGCAAAGGTGTGAAGGATTAGCAAGTGCGTTTTCAGAATGCTTTATAGTCGTAAGTGTATTAACAATCACCATCTATACCGATAATAACTTCGGCGAAGCTCGGTAAAAATTTTTGAAAAGTGTTTAACGGCAACAACTTACTTTCAACCTTCCACATCATGCTGCAAATTAGACTGAATGAAGTGGCGTGCCCAGGATTTCTCTCAAGGGGGACATGCAGTATGTTGTGTGTCCGCTGGCCTGGGGGAGGGGTCTAAGATTGTTGTGAAAAATTAGGTGTCCTTACGTGCAATCCTGTGCCACATATGTTACCTTTTGAAGCAAAATTTGTGTTACAAAATTTACGTATTTTTAGGAACTAAAAAAATAGGCATCAGTGAGGATGGGCATGGCCGAATGGCCCTCCCCTCTGCCACTGATTGAATGATCCCATATTGATGCGAAGCCCTTACACTATGAGATGTTTGGAGATGTATGTCTGTTTTCGGAAAGTGTTTTGACCAGAATAGTTCCATGTATAATTACCATTTTAATGGTCATGAGAAGGAGTGCAAACCGTGACGCATGCGCGCGAAGCGCGCCGACATTTTGTCATTAAATAAGATTTCCCTGACGAAATCTACATTCAGAATCTGCATCGAGACACTTAATAATTGCCCAACAAACCTACATGCCACTCAAAAAGGGAGTCAAATTGAGCCACGCGATTACTCTTTAACGCAAATGTGGGGGGGGGGCATTTGATATTGTGTCCCCCACCCATCGAAATGCAAGTCCCCCCCGTCCCCCAGGATTGACGCCCATGTAAATAAGTAAAGTGTACTGGTTGAGAAATTTAAAATTTTACCAGATCATGCGCAAATTTCACCATATATTCACTTTCAAAATTTCCCCCAAGATTTTTCCAGAGGGGGCAACTCGCCCCCCTGTCCCCCCCCTGGCTACGCCACTGATCATTGCCCAATCTGGAACTGGTTTTCTGGATAGGGTTTGTATGCAACCTGGTGACTTCTATAATGTTTAGCTTTAGCATACAGCATTGCTTATACTAGGATAGCTCGCTGGTTAGGCACAGTAAGTAAGCTTAATACACGTAGCCCACGTAGGCTGCAGGCGTCATCAGCTTTTAATATTTATACCGTAGTACTCAGAGGCGGGATTTGAAAAGTGGGCGGGGGCAAAGCTAATGGTTTGTCAAACGGCGCCGAAGTCGCCCCGGGAGCGCGAAGTGCTCCCCTTAATGGGCTTCAGGGCTTCAGGGGCCCGCCTCAGGGCCCCTGGCGGGGTCCAGGGGAAGAGCCCTCCTGGGGGAGGGGAGGGGGAGAAGCCCCTGGAAGCTGTAGGGTACTTACAAAATTGTGGGCATTAAAATAATATATTTTAGCTTCAACTTCAAATGACATAAGGTGGGCAATTAAAATACCACAAACATTACAATTTGACTTCTCTTACTCCATGTGACTGACTGACAGTCAGATAGGATCGATAATAATGAGGATTTGAAGAAGTAGGGGACAGTGGATATATTGAGGGTTCCCCATGGCATTGGAACAATAATTTTTAGAATGGGAGACCTAGTATTCAGAATGGGTGAACGCGTATTTTTCATACTTTTTTGTGATATTAGAAATAGCAATGTTAAGAAAGAAAAGTATCCTCAAGGAGAGGGCTACCCCCCTTCGCTAAGCTCCTGTCCCTTATTACGGTACCGGAAATAACACTTTCTGTGCCTGAAAACTTGCATCTCAACATTCTTTAAGGGACTTAAAGTGTCGGCAATCTTTATGAGACTTAAAGAGTCGGTAAATTTACACGTCAGATCGATGGTGATAAAATTTTGCTTTGAAAATTTCTGGGGGAGGGGGAACTTCCCCTAGGCTGCGTATGGTATGGTACGGCATGGGGGCATTGGTGGTTTCAATGAGAATGGAAGAGTTTGTGCGAAGCTATGACAAGCAGGATGTGCTACAGGAAGAAACCGCGAAAGTCGGAAGCAATATTTTAAACAGGTACGTGCGAAGCGCGCAGAAGAAAACACCGTGAAACAGCGTTTGAGACATTTAATTGTAACCTTTTTTTTTCTATAATTTTAAATGCAGTATTTTAATTGCATACAAACGTTTCTTCTTTCCCCAGATGCCTATTCTTTCCATACAGCAGGATATGGGAACCTATATCCTCCTCCATGGAGACTTTCCTTCATGTTTCATTTCATCGATGGTCTGGGACAAGTGCCCCTCAACTATTTAATTAGTGTTAAAAATAAGCACATAAGGTAGTGTCGATTTTGAAGGTTATGGACTATGTGAGACTAAAGAAGTCAATGAAATCTTTTGTGGGTAGTTTTTACATGGACATTGTCAAGGGCATCGGTATTTTAAGTGTCAGGGAAGTAATTTTTATTGGACGCTGTATCTTTCGAAGTTGTGGCCGGCGAAGCCTTTAATCGAGATCGCCGAAGGCGTTTAGCCGGAGGCTGTTGACTGAGGGTCCTCCCCAAGAAATCTTTCTGGACTTTTTTTTTTGAGAAAATCCTGCTCTCACCATGTGTTATTTAAAATGCTAATGAAATAGATTTTCTATGATGATAGCAAATTTAAGATAGTAACCGTCAGTCAATTTGCTGAGGATGGTGGTAGTTGGTGAGGAAAGTGAACAGCGAGAGGTGTAACGAGGATTTTGGAAATGGCAATTTAGTCAAGTTGTCCTATAGGAAGTAATAACGAGGCAAGTCCACTAAAGTTTTCCTACGCACAACAGTACTAATGAGTCATCGATTTATATAAAGGTCATCCTAAGCACGTTGATTTTTTTTTTAATTTTCAAGAATTGCGGTTCCGTTTACATATTAGGTAGGGTTTGGGACTGTTTGCCAGGACCATGGTGTATTTTATGACGTACATAAGTACTTTCAGTGACCCTTACCTCAGAGCTTCAAGTCACAATAGTGTGGCGGGCAGGAGGAAAGAAATTTAACGGTGCCAGAAAACATTCAATTGTATTAGTCAGTTTTCTCTGGAGGTACGCAGCGAAAAAAATTCCCGGCAATTTTATGGCTTTTGATATTGATATTTTCCTTTATTAGGCTAAACATTGAATAATTTAATCATAATAGGCTGTTGAAAATACTCTTATTACTTCTCTAGTCTCGCTTACTTTTGCTCATTTGTTATTATTATTTTATTTTTTTAAGCTCTGGAAAAAAGTGGGGCAAGTCCCCCGCTTGCCCCCCGTAATCCCGCCTATGGTAGTACTTGCAGTACTACATAGTACAATATAGACCTAGCCTACACATTGTGTGACTAAGGTTATACATAATATATACTAATTAGCCTTTATGGGTAGGACACTTCATTCTAAGGGGAAAATGCCCAAGTTAACCGAGCCTCCAATCTGGAGTGGAAGCACCTTCATAGTTGCAGTGGTCGTGCATGTATGAGTTTTGTGAGTCTTGTTATCATTGTTAGGGGAGGATTGTCTATACCCATTAAGTCTCCAGTTCGAAGCGCAGTCGCATTGACTACAGAGTCTCAGTGTTATGTCTTGGGGGGAGGACGTTTTATTCTGCAGTTGTACCGTAAATTGGCCCTCTGAATCATGTCGTTTGTTGGAGCGACATTCAACACCTACCAGGAAATTTGGGCACACCTCTGGGCATTATATCCCTTTTAGACCTCACATTAAATGGAAGTATTCCTAAAAACGGTATTTCTTATTTGTTATGTCTCCAGGAAGACATGAATCACAGGGACAGATCAAGAAAGACAGTAGCCTAGGTGCTATATTATCTCTCCCACGAAAACATGCAGCGCAAGAAAAAGCGAAGCAAAAGAACTTGTAGCGACCTCATTCCTGAATGGACTGCTTCCTCTACAGTCCACACTAGGATACCTGCATATATTATGTTAATTATAGGCCACTATCAAGTACGGCTGTTAGCAGTGTATCCAGCCCACACTGTACTTGTGCACACTACGAGTTCTGCAGTCTTACTGTACTACACTGCAGCGCCGGATTTCCCACACAATGTTGCCACGTGGGCGGTTTTCACGCCCAACAGGCACGTAGCCAGACAAGGTGCTGAAGGGGGGCGAAAAAGCTTCTGGGGGGCGAAAAATTTTCCTGAGGGGGACGAAACATACTAAAATGCATTACGGCAATGCTAATTTTTGATCTTCTAAGTCGGCGAAAATTTTCCAAGGGGGCCTTGCCCCCCTTGCCCCCCTTGACTACGGGCCTGACGGCCAATTGGGTGGGTTTTTTTTTACTACTCAGGCGGGTTTTTTAAAGCTCGGGCGGGTTGCGGTTTTTGGACGGTTTTTTGCGTTTTGGGCGGATATTGGGGCTTGTTTGGCTTTGGGAGTTATTTTGCGGTATATACTGACATTTTTAGCAATCTCATTATTACCATTGTCTCTTACAACAAACGCCTTGTAAAGAGTTTAAGAAGTATTGTGAAACATCCAGTGAAAAGGGAGCGTTCTAAGTATAACTTTTCTGTTCGCTAACTTCGAGATACTCAAACATGTGATCAAAGGGTTCATTTTAAGGCAGTTGAAACGACGTTAAAACATTTTCTGTACCTGTAGGATTAATCTGTAGTATTAAAAGTTCATGTTTCATGATTAAGTGTGTTATTGCGTTAGTCCATGCTATTGCATGCTTAGTTTGTTTTAACAGTATTAAAACAGGAAATATTAAAAGGGATACCTAAATCTACAAAGGGTATTTGTTATCACAATATTTTGTATTTATTTCTTGGGATATTCCTGTATGACTGCACAACCGTTGATAACGCTATCTGCAGCTGAGATCCTGAGAGGAGTCGAATAAGCGAGTTGGGAAAGTGCGATACACAATGCATGCTGGGAAAGTGTACCATAACAGAGACTGCTTGTGCAAGACAGGTAATCTTTTGTATCACGCACAATTTTCAACTTTACAATGATGGTTCTCTAGACATCAGTCATGGGTAAAAAAGAATTTCCTTTGGAGGAAAAGGTTCTTTTTGAAGTTATTTTCCTTAACTTGGACCGAAAAGGTTGGGCAGTATGACAAATTGTGGAAGACAAGAAAACAGTCGCTCGAAAACTTTGTATGTATCCGTGGACTTGATCTGTGGCTACGTGGTACAGCAATATCCAATTTCCCAACTCGTCTATTATTCTTTGACCGACTACAAGTCACTACAACACTTTTAGTGAATAGCAACTCTGCAGTTAGAACGTTTAGAACATCTACGTCTTCGCAATATAAAGTAGATGATATTCTTAAAAGTCCTTTGGTAAAAATGTTTCTTAATTTTTACGTTTGTGGCCCAAAACTTTAATCGGGAAGACCCCACGGGGCCACATCCAGACGCGTACCCATGATTTTGCTTTTAGGCCTCATTCTGAAATGGTTACCGTCAGGGGCGCAAATCTATGTTTTGGGGGGATGCATATGACGTACGCGTGAACATGAAACTGTGCACGCGTAGCGTTCACCGCGAGCGCGAAGCGCGAAGCCCAAAATGGGTGGGGTCCAGAGGCCCGCCTTAGAACCCCCGATGGGGTCCAGGGGCAAAGCCACGGTGGGGGGTCCAGGGGGCGAAGCCCCCAGAAGCTCTCGCAATATTGCATTTTAAGAGCACAGAAATCGGCTCCAGTTCTTATGTCAGTGAGATTTTATACATTTTCGATCATGTTGCATGGAATTTGATGTGAATGGCTCAGTATAAGTTACTATATGTACCTGCAGAGTTCCGGAGAATCTAAGTTATCTTAAAACTTACAGGCCAACATTATGAGTCCGTGTAGGTAACTTGAAATTATTTTTGCCATAATGAGTGTTTTATTTTCGTTTTACGGTATTCGGGTATAGGACGTCAGATGAAACAATTGCGCGCGAAGCGCGCCGAAAATTTGAATAAACATTCAAAACCATTGCGATGACTAACGGTGTCAATTCCCTTTATATGTGTCTATCAATTAGAAGGTGGGTTCGATACTAAGTTTTCAGTTCTTATAAGAAGAGGAGGGTGAAAAAATGAATATCAGTTGCTTTACATCCTTACAATGCTGGCTCCTCTGAAATCACGTTTATGCATACGAATAATTGGCTTATGATAGAACCCCACCGATGAGTAATGCGGATACGTTCGGGACCTTATTGACAGTAAAGGGAGCAATTCAAGGCTGAAAGTGCGCAGATCAAGCGAAAATCAAGAAATATTGAGAAGACTTTGCAAAAATCGTGAAAGATTTCAAATGATTTTTGGTAAAAAGTGATAAAAATAAATCCATCACTCAATAAAAACGTACCTCTCTCCGTAAGCGTAAACAATTGCGCGCGAAGCGCGCCAAAAATTTTCTGTATAGAGCCTCCCGGGAGCTCTGCATTAATTGTACACTGAAAAGGGGGACAAACAGGACTCTCACAACCTGACATCGATATGTGAGAAGAGATGATATATCACCTTCTTTATGGATTTCTGAAGGGTATACCCTGTAGAAATCTATGACCGATGGTGCCGGCGGGAGTTAGTGATTGGGGGAACCGCAGATAACTGCTAAACCGTGCCTTTCTAGGCAGTGGGATTTTGTATACGCTATATACAAGAGTGGGAGAGCCTTTTCTTGTTAGTACATGAGAGTGCAATCCCAAGAAGGGGTTTTCACTCCCCTTTGAGAAATTTTTGTTAATTTTAGGGGGCCTGTATGCAAAATGGTGGTATCTTTGGGTCATTTTAAAGTGATTGTATGTTTAAAAAATGTCCACAATTTAGTGAATTCTAACTTTTGTTCGGGTGAAAAAGGGGAGTAAGAGACGGTTAATATATTGTCTTCAAACCGCCTTAAGTCCCAGGAAAAATCATGGGCGTGTATCCATCTCCAAAAGTGTGTGTGTGTGTTGGGGGGGGGGGGGGACTTTTTCACATTTGTGAATCGCCGTCCTGGTGGAAGAAGCAGTGGTGGTAGCCAGAATTTGCGTCACGGGGAGGCAATAAGTTTTGTAATCGTCGGCAGGGAGGAGGGGTCTAAGGGAAATGTTTCTAGAACTGAATGACCTCAGATGCGATTTGGTGCAACAAAAGTGTAGGATTTTTAGCTTATTTTTCTTCTAAAAATTTCGTTTTCCTAGGCACAATTGCAGTCTGTTCCATCATTTTTGAAAAAGTGAGGGGGACTTTTTGACGATATACGCGTCCCCCATGATCCACGCCCATGGGAAAATTGTACACGTACTTATACCTGCGTGGAGTCCACAGAAACATTCTTGGACTATAATAAAACAAACACAAAAAATTTTTTCCTTACATTTTAAAAGGATATCCAAGGTTGACAGAGAACAGAATAGAGCCTCCCGGGAGCTCTGAATTAGTTACAATGTACAAAAGAGGGACCAACGGGATTCTCACTACCCAACATCCATGTGGGAGGAGATATGATACATATATCACCTTTTTAGGTATAGCAAGAGGGATGGTGGACCGGCAAAATTCGTTTCAGAAAAGATTTTCGTCGTTATTGAACGTCGCGGTAAATGTTTGGAAAATAAGCAACGGCAATTACGTACTTTCAATCTTTCAAGTCATGTGCTAGACTAGATTAGTGAAAGATCCCATAATGATGAGAGCCCTACAGAGAAGGAGATGTACTTTTTAGAAAAATGTTTGCACTGGAATAATTTCTTGTGTCATAGCTTTGTCAGTGGTATATGAAATTGGGTGTATACCCTGTCTTATGCGCGCGAAGCGCGCCGAAATTTTGAATAAATATTAGTTCATGACAAAACCTGCATTCAGAACCTGCATTGGACACTGTCACTCCCACCAACCTATGCTATTCAGAAACGAATCTTCTGACAGAATTCTTAAAAAGCACTTTTGCTCCTTTGTTCCCCCGTGAGTAGTTACCGAAAGCTATTGATAATAAAGACAACTCTGACACAAGGCTTGACGCAGCGGAACGTGCGAAAATTTGGAATTTGTCGAGAATTTCCAAAATTTATGATAGTTTGAGAACAGTTTTGTTAAAGAAAATGGTTAGAACAAATAAACCAATCATCAAAAACACATCTCACCCTACACCTTCCACAGAAATCTGTAGCTTAAACGAATTTTGGGACCATTTTAAAATATTTTCAAGACTAATGGATGGGGGGAGGGAGTCACACGTAACCCATTGCCCACTGTGCCGACGCCACTGTCTGTTGCTTTAAAAGCCTTTTGAGTTCATTTTTAAACTTTTCAGACAGTTTTGAAATCGAATAGAGTATGCACTCTGCTACTTTGCCTGCAACAGCTGGTGCCACTGTGCACAACAGCACGTCACCTGACAGCTTGTCTTCTGTATTTATTCTGCAAGGTCTGTATGGCGAAAACTTTGCCTCTCAATCCCTCTAGATTACAAAAAATTTCACTCTTTAACACAAAATTGTTACTAAATTTCAGTGCAGCTAGCCGGGCCCATACTGCATATGTCACGATGTTTACTTATTTAGATCTTTATTCAGAGATCATTACTCAGCTATTCACCTGTTTTTGAAAGATATCTAAAGAGATAATCCAGCTATAGCTCAGTCCACCCAACCCCTACAGAAATATATACTCTGAATACGTTCTTAGACACTTTTATTCATTTTTTGCTCTTAATTTTCCTTTTCTTTTCTTTTTCTTTTTTTCTTTTACTTCCCTTTTTTCTCCTTTCGTTTTTTTTTTCGTGGCGGGGAGGGGGGGGGCAGGCCCCTGGATCCGCGCCTGGCTTGTACTTCTCCTTTCCCTCCCCGCCCAGAAAAATGTCGCCCTCCCTCCACCTTCCCCCAAATGAAATTTTTGATATTAGAAAACTTATTCAGAAACATCGTTTATATATAGAATTGGACAAGAGGACCCACTCTAACTTTACCAGTCATTCGAGAAAGGAGAGGGGGTAAATTGTATGAAATGTTTTCAAAACCATGTTTTTGCGACGCTTCGCGAGTATCTTTATTTGTGAAGCATATGGCAAAATAACCGAGAAAAAGTGTATGTGTGTGTGTGTGTGGGTGGGTGAGGGAGGGGGTAATCAGTGGCACTATCTAAGTGGTGTGCCACCATCAGTTGGCGAGAAGATAAGTAAACAAAGAATATGTTGGCCAAAAATACCCCTGCAGTCACCGGAAATGGCCCTTTCCAAGCTTGGCAACGTGATACTATGACAACTGTGAGAAGTATTTTTGAAATCTTTCAATTTTTCTGTTCTATTAGGAAGTTTTCTTAATAACCACAGGGCCGTCGCCTGAGCGAATCTCTGGGGGGGGGGGGGGGGGTGGGTGGGGCAGTGTCATAGGCGGAGCACCAAGTGGCCTTGCAAGATAATGTTCCCTCGAAATGTTCCCAAATGGGTTGGGGGGGGGGGGGAATGGGACACACTTTAGATCTGAAAGTTCAAAATAAAGTCGGCAAAATGAAGGAAAGAGGGAAGTGCAAACAAAGAAAAATTAGAGGGAAGAAGAAAGAGAAAAAAGTAAAAACGGGAAAGGCAAGAGAAAGAGAGAAAGACCAAGCGAACAAAGAAAAGAATGAGGAGAAAGGGGTAAAAAACGGCAAGAGAAAGGAGTTGGTGCAGACGGAAGACAGGAGGATGCATTTGTAGACAACTCATATCACAATATTTTCAAAGCCCGTTAGCAACACTTTTTGAAACTAAAAACATATCCCGTCGGAAAAAAGAGGGCTTTTCAGTATCATTGTATACTAAAGGAGTTCATCGTTCAAGGTAACGTAGTATTCTGACATTGAGTCGGTAAATTCTGCACCAGTTGGCAAAATGAAGAAATCATGAGGAAAAGAAAGAGGAAGCAAAGTGAAAAAGAGGACAATATCTGTGATAAAAATCCAAATTTTCGCCGCGCTGCGCGCTGTACAGTGACTCCAGTTTCTTCAATAGTTTCATTCCACAAAGCTAGATAGCATAAGTCCTGTCAATCTTACCAAGCAACATGTAGGCAGGGTACGCAGATTATGTAGAGGTCGTAAATGTCATCACATATCGCAAAGCCTAGTTGCTGTTCTGTAGTGGGGTACGGTCAGTTCGTAAGCGACTCACCTATAGCAAAGTTTGGCTGTTTCATCGGGTAGCTCAGGTGCTTTCGACACAATGTATGTTGTCCTCGATAAGGTCTACATCCCGTAAAGTTTCTATTTTATTTCTTTTTGTTCTTAATGATTACATACGTTTTTTTTTTTTTTTTGTGGAAGCCTACCAAACATTTTTGCGCGCTTCGCGCGCTTTGCAATTTCATAGCTCAGACTCAAAAGAACAGTCTATCAGTGCACAACTTGGCTCTTGAAGTATTAAGAGATATTATGCAAAATATGCCCTTCAATGGCATGGGATAGTTAGGCTCCTCCATATCCCCTTCTCAGCACCCCGTCGACATAGCGGTTGTCGGAAGTTGGGGTCTCTGGCATGGCCCGGCCCCCTATCGGGAAATTTTCTGTTGCCACCCATGGTCGGTTTACCTATTTTGGCTTTCAAAAGGTTCATTTCTGCGATAAAACCCAACATTTTCGGTACACTATACCCACTCTTCCTCAGTTCCGTTACTTAAAGTTTAATGTAGCCCAAACCTTTTTGTCTTTTCAAGTAACTTACTAAGTAGAATATATCGATTTATGTAAATGCCGTGGGGGTTTTTCGAAATGTAGGCGGTTTTGGCGGGGTTTTGAGAGAAATTGGGAGGGAATTAGTCTGAGTGACGTAGCAACACTGTTCCTACAGCAGTGGGCCTGATTTCTCCACACTTACCAGCAAATGTGGAGACGACATAATCTTGCAGAGAGTTCAACAGGTACCTTAAGGTACTTAGCATTGCAGATAACATTATATTGCAGTTATCTCTTCCATTTTACTACAGTTATCACATTGTTTAGCGCCGCAAGGTGCACGGTGATAACAATTAAGTCATCGCGTGTGTACAGGCTTCACGTACACCAGCGCTTCTCTACCGGTGGGCCGTGGCCCACTGGTGGGCCGTGAAGCGCTCCCAGATGGGTCTCGAGATCCGCCATAAAAATAAAAAATAAAGAAAAAAGGAATAAAGTTTTTGTAAGGTGGGCCTCAGAAAAATTCTGAGAGGCAAAGTGGTCCTCGAGTTAAAAAAGGTTGAGAAGCGCTGACGTACACCATCCTAACAAGTAACTAACTGTAGGCTTTACTCGTCAACTATATCGGCTAGCTTATTAGCTTAATATCTGGACCTAGACCTAGCCCTGCAGCGTCACAGGTTGCAGTAATCTCTGGTAGGCAAATCACTTCAACGGTTGCAGCATTTACAACTGTTACGGCCAGCTTATTGGGGTGCAGTTCAATACCGGCAGTGCAATCTCGGGCAATGCATCACCGGCAGCATTTCCCTTCTGCCAGAGCAACAAACTTACGACGGTCAATTCAACTCACTGGTAGAGCCGGACTCATATTCGATTGCCTCTACTCAACAGCCTATTTCAACTTAGGGACCGATGTTACTAGGGTTGACTGACTCACTAGCCACCGAATTCACGGTCGGTCTTGGTGTAGACTTAGGTGTAGGTCATTACGTAATAACTAACCAGCAGCGGTAGCCTATACAGCTGTCAACCTTTAGCTTCGAACAAATAAATCCCAGCACATGTGCATATCATCCTAGCCACAACTGCATGCAAACCGGTTTATGTTTTGCTTAACTTTACAGATCTGTCGGGGAACACCACAGGAACAACAAGGAGGATATTGAACACTTGGATTGGAGACCCAACCACGACCAGTCATAACCTACTGGCTACCACCTTCTGTATTGGAGTATATTATTTATCTCAATTCTCCAAAAACTTACGTTCGCTCTGCAGATAAATGCGAATTAATAACTACTGTACTAGGCTATTACTAGGAATAATAGTCTTGACCACAAGTGTCCACAGCATTGCACAGATACTGGTTTGACTGGGCAGTAGCCTGGAATAAAACTTGCTCACCTGATACTGATAGTTTAGTAAAGAATAGTAACAGCATATACACATACCAAAGGCTACAGTATGTAATATGGACTAGATTAACTGTTTGGCCCAGTAAAGACATGTGCATGGCTGGCCGCCGATAGCTCCCTGTACACTGCCGCTACTGCGACAATCTTGGGTCTTTTACCAGCAAAGTACTGGTTGAAATTGAATTTTCCCTCTAATAACAAACCTGGGATTTGAAGTTATAATTTACTACTAAACATAAGGCTAGCCTTTCTAAAGCTAACAGGGACAAGTAATGCAGTTATTTTTTATGACTTAAAACTTCTAAAACAGTCAGAAATTTGAAATTAAATAATCAGCTTTGTCCTTACGTAGAATTTACTGTAGCATTTGAAATATCTCTTGATATCAGAACAGCATATGTTTAACATTGTGATGTCACATGGGACATCTTTTCTGAGTCTTCTCCGTATTTCCCCTACACTGCATAATCATATTTTAAGCTGCTTCTGCAAAGAGTTCGTAATGACGTAACAACGATAAAGCTCATAGGCATGTTGAAGTAACCACAGAGTAAGTAAATATTGGTAGCCAGTTGTTCACAGACGTTTGGGCTTTTTGTTTTAGGCTAAAAATAAAAAAATCCTGACTCACATTTCATTTTCTTTGGTGAACTGAGAAGTTGGAAGTTGACGTTTGTTGTAAAGATTATATTCTTCGTTTTTCGTTTTCGTCAACATTTATTCGAGTCACTTTTTAGGATTTTATGAAAAGAAATATATACAGAAATCAGACAGATGAAAAAAAGACTCAGGAGGAACTCAGAGAAAGCTCCATGGAGCTTGCGGTATGATTCCTCCTAGTGCGAATATACATTTACAGTGGATACAAAAAAAAAGAAAATACATAAACGAAAAAAGAACAAAGTCACCTATAGTTGTTCATTAAATGAAGTTTTAGATATTTCTTGAATGAGTACATAGCGTTACAGGATTGAATTTTGCGGAAAGGTTTTGTAAACATTGTATTAAAGTTTTGTAAAGGATTGATGCCTCATTCTTCCACATTACATTCACAGGACTAGCCTTTTCCTAGCCCACTCGTAAACTTGATATCAATCCAGGGGCGTAGCTAGGATGAAATTTTTAGGGGGGCCTAGGTAACAAATGGGGGGCGGCAACGCCGAGGGTCAGGCTTGTCAAGACTATCTAAGCGGAGCGCCACCATCAGTTGGCGCGGAGCGTGCAAGAAAATGTTTTGCTTTGCAAACCCTCCAGATGGCCGGAAACGGCACTTCCCACGTGTTTTAAGCTGCGTGTACCCAGCCTTGAAATTCGAATCTCATGTCTGTCATTTCTCAAATAATGGGGAAAAACTCAATCCATGAAAATGGTAATACACAAGGCCACACATACACTTTTTTGCTAAGGGGCAAAAAGTGGCATTACTGATCTGTGGCCTGGGGGAGGGGACTAAAGGGAACGGGTATCTCCCTCCCCTTGGCGAAAATTTGTAATTTCAGGAGGACGTATAGATAGCAAATGGTGCAACATTTGAGGGATTCTAGCTTTAAAAGGAAAACGAAATGTAGTTGTGACTAAGTGCGACAAAAGTCATTTTGGAGAGCGTGGTGGATATGATGTGAAGCATGACCTCAGCCATTGAACTCCGTTGTGGGGAGGGTTTAAGGGAGGGGAAGGAGTGTTATTGGTTATAAAACGTTTTCATGACTAAACTGGCACGGTTTAAAAACGTTTTTAGGCTATTGATGATTGATGCTACCTACAGCAACAACAGCAACATTGTAGGTATGCATAATCGCGCGTAGCGCGAGAACTTACGAAAAGTAGGCTAGATTGAATATATCCTAATAGAGCTGTAAATGATTGGTGGTGTGTACAGATATAGGCATGAAAATATTGATCTACCTATTTGAAATTTTTTAAGTTCTGTCACTACGATCACAGCTATTTCTTATATTTTTATTGCGTTTTCTCTGTACATTCTCAAAGTTGGAAACGGCGCACTGAAAATTTCTGGGGGAAATTGCCCCCTGCCCCCCGCTGTGTACGGCCGTGGATATCATATGAGCTGAGCTAATACAAGAATCATACTGAATTTTATGCATCCCTTTTCATTTCTTCTGCCTGCAATTCTCCCATATTCACCTTCTAGTATATCTCTGTTACATTTGTCCATCACCCTATCCATAGGCTACATGTCCACTTTTCAATTACATATCCCCTAGATCATACCGTTTGTCTCCAACCTAGGGTTAACATATTTATTTTCCAGCAAGGAAGACATAGATCACTGTCCTGATGTAGGGGTCTAAGGGTGTCCCCTTCCCTTCGGAAATTTTTCCGGTTTTCAATGGTGTCTAGATGCAAAATGGTGCTGTATTTTTTTCACGAAGTCATCGGTATATTGCTTGGTCAGACCTATAATACCACCAGTAAATCTTTCAAACTATTTAACCGCAAGGCAGAAGTAGGGATCATGTGGGAAACACATGAAATCCGGACCTTGTTGGCAAATTTCACAAATCCGCTTAGTCGCCAGTGTGATCTAGTAAAAAGAGGACTTATCGAAAACAATCGTTCTACGGTGCACTCGTCATGGGCAAGGAGAGAGACACGACAGACTTGTTAAGGATAGAAGAATTATTCGAACGCAGTACCTTACCGTACGGCATATTTTGTGTATGATACTGTATAGGAATGGTCGTGTAAGAAAGGTCTTTAGTGTGTGTTTGCCATGTTTTCAGTAAATCAACCAGCATCTGAAAGGCAGAAAGGGTCTAAACCTGACAAAGTCACATTCGAATTTGTCGTCGGGCTGTTCGTTTCATCGTCCAAGCGAATCATATGCGAATTAAACGATAGTGCAGACTATATACCTAATTTAGTGAAGGTCGGCATTTTAAAGTTATAAGTTGAGTTCATACGTGCGCAAAATGTGTTTTTCACACATTTACTTTTTCTTAATTCTTACACATTTTATTTAATTATTTTTTGAAGGAAGTACTTCAAAGTCTAGTTCCGTTCAATTATTTATTTTTTCTTACTTCTTACACATTTTATTAGGACACAAAAAATCTGGGGGGGGGGGGGTGACGAATATCTGGGGGGCCAAGGCCCACCCCCAGGCCCCCCGTGGCTACGCCGCTGCATCAATCCCATGAAATTGATGGTAGCAAGGATTTGTTTACCCTAAGTAAATTCAATAACGGTCTATGTGCAACTAGCACAACATCCTGAAAATTCTTTAATTTCGAAGAGGAAAACGTTTAAATATTAAGGGGAACGAAATTCATGCACCCAGTACTAGTCTTGTTAATACATAAGGGGTAGGCCTAACCTTATTGCTGACTAGTTACAATAGGGCACGTTTCGACCTGTAAGGTTAGTCATTATGTACAGTTAGGCTCTACAGTACAATGGGGTATGCAGACTGCATTGCAAAACCATAGACCCTTTCCTGCCAGAGGTGAACAAAATAATCACTTTGAAGGTGAGACTGAATACAAATATTGGTCATGCCACCAACCCTTATATTATGCCATGTTAAATGCATTGTCATTGATTAAGTTAGGCTACAATATGCGTGGTGAACGTAGACCTCACTCAGTCAATCAAGAAGCATGTGATATAGGCTTGGCCCTAAGTTAGAGTAGGATCAGTGACATCAGTCTAGAACTGGAAAGTCCACAAACCTCCAAAAAGGTTAAAGCTACTGCTTTACATGTAAAAGTACTGCTTAACAGCATTCAAGAGTCTACTTAACCAAATGATAATCCCTTATCCTTAACTGTAGTACTGTAATTCTCAACTAAACCCCTAAAAGCTTTACCAAATCCCTAGTCAAACCCCCTAAAACAAAATCAGTGATGACATTCCCACCCTAGCCACAGTTAGCCAGTGCCTATGAAATAGAATTTAACATGTGCTAAAAGATTTGCTCACTTACATGCCAAGTTTTTGAACCACAAAAAACTGCCCAACCTGATCGGTTTAAAACCGATCAGGTCGTTACGTCACATCCACTTTTTATTACCGCTTTGGCACAGACGGGAGTTAGTGCAAGTCTCCCCCAAGACAGTTGACAAGCTCACCTCTGATCCTGTAACTCATCACTTATACTGGGTAAACACTTTGTGAATCACTTCTATAAGTTTAACATATTTATTTTCATTTTCACATAGCTATTTGTTATGTCTAGTTTCTGTATATGAAAATTGAAATTTCAACCATTAAAATCGGTTAACAACAAAGAAATGACATTTTTTTTGTAATTGAAATTATGTTGTATTGACAAAAAACCAGTGATCTTAGAAACATGTGTGGGAGAATACATAGAAGGGTGAACTTAGCTGGCCTTTTGTGGGTCTAGGACTAGTGTAGCTTGACTATTCTGACAAACTTGTTACTCCTTTGGGACTTTCCAAACCAGGTAATGGTTTTTTGAGTTCAAAATATGTGACCTTGTTGTAAAATTTCTAGTACCCTCTTGTTCCATAGTGTAACTATGTACATAGTTTAAAAGCATTTCACCCTTGGCACTATTTACCTGCCAGTTTACAGTTTTATCGCCTTGGTATTTTCCAGATCATCATTTGAAAAGTATTTGTAACGAATTGAGAGAAGAACTGGGCTCTTAATTGCTTTTCGTTTATTGTTAAAGTTGTATATGTCGCCACAAATTGTTTATGTTTTACACAGACCACAGTAGAAATAGGAATGCCTGTCAGATTTGTCATCCCTGTACAGTACATACTTGTATCTTTGTAACTGGTATGATCTCGGTTATTTTCGAACTGTATCTTGGGATAATTCCTCCTCGATTGGTCAACTATTTGTCTTATCAAATCAAAAATATTGTCAAACCTTCAAAGTAGACAGCAGGGCTTTCAATGTATAATTTACTGAACGCAACATAATGGTCATGATGTTGTGTCAGTTAAAATTTCAGTTGATTAATTAACATTCAGCTGTTAATTTCAGCTAGACAAAAAGGCAATGGCTCAACTTCTGTCTTCTTTAGATTGAGGAATCACAAATATTCATTAATGGCTTGTACAACTTGAATCACTTTAGACATGATTAGCACACACGTAGCTACGGGGGGGGGGCACATACCCCCTCCCCAATTTTTCAATAAAAGGTCTTGCACTGAAGGAGGAAAAATTTATTACGAGACCAGCCTTTTTGGAGTACAAATATAAGAAGGAAAAATGGAAAATCTTGCACCTTTTTCATCTAGTGTCCTTAAAATAGGCCCCTCCTCCCCCAGGCCGGCGAAACTCCAACAACTATGTGCCCCCTAAATTGGTTAGTCTGGCTCAGGGCCTGATGATTAGGGGTACCCGGTATGCTGACAAAAGGTTGTTTCTTTGTTTTCCAGAATGTTAGTAACTTAATTCACTGTTAAAACACTAGACGATTGTTTGTGGTGTGTTTACGTGTAATTTGTTGGTCAAACTTTCCTTGTGTAATTGAAAAACTTTATTCCATGCACTTTCACAGTATTATCCAATGACTTTTTAAACTTGCGGTTAATCAACGTTTGAGCATATGTTGCTTATATGACGGTCTCTTGTGGAATAGGAGGGTGGATAATATAAAGTTGCACAAGTTTTGTCTTTTCTTCTTTCTCCTTTCTTTTTCCTTATTTTTCTATCCTTTTTCTCCTTTAATTTTTGTTTTTGGCTGCGAGGAGGCCAAGAGCCTCCCCCTTTCATCGCGCCTGATTAGTTCCATTATCATCAGGAAACGTTATAGGCCTAGGTACAAAGTGTCGAATCAGAACCCAAAACTTTGTTGGTGCTGAAATTTCTTTTGTTTTCTTTCAGCTTTGTTCCATAAATGTAACTAGGACGTATTCCCCACCGGCCCACCCCATATCCTTCCCGTTATGACCTCCTTGTACCGTACATGTAGCCTGCATAATTTCTACTAGAACTGGAGGATTTCATCTTCAGTCGCATAGGCCTCCATCAGTCTGGCTGTAGCCTTTTTGTCTTACTGTAAACTTTTCGGAGTTCTTGAGGGCAGAGCAGAAGAATTTTTGTCATCATAATTTTAACTTGGGGTCAAAATTACACCAGTCTCCCTCTCCCAGCTATTTTATACCTCTGTTTCACTCCACCTGCCGGGTTAAGGTGTCTTAAAACTAGCGTACGTAACGGACAAAAGATTTCGAATAGTCTCTGAAAGAAATAGTTATAAAGGCAATATCCCATAAATTAAAGGCTTGCAGTTCATGTCACACACATGGGTATACAAAACAAAGGCAGGCATTTAAGACAGTAAAGCAATAAGCTTCAACTAGCACTCTAGCGGTATATTCATAAGGCAGTAGGCCTATAAATGCATTACTACTACATACACAGAAGTTATCATTTAGGCTACTGTAAAGGCAGGGGCGTCAATCCGTATTCAAATGTGGGGGGGGGGGGGGAGAGCGGGGGACATACATGACTTAGCACAAACCAATCCCTTTGGTTTTGAGGAGGGGGTGTCTTCCTATAGGCCCTTTCCTCCCCCCCCCCTTGTAATGACTGACGCCCTATACTAATAACAGGCCCGTGACTAGGAATTCTGATGTAGGGGGCACCGACACCTCGTAGAGGGGCACCGAAGAAGATTATGTTTGTTGTCAGTATTACCACCACAGGATTACAGTTTGTCGGAACTACAAGGGATTATATCTCAAGCTTACCACACATAGCTTAAAGGTATCGGTTTCACGTGTGCACATACGCGCGCCGAAGCACGCAAAAATTTCACTCTTCTGATGGAAATTTTTCCTCTGCTTGCAATACAGAGACGTAGAAATTCTCCACAAGTGAAGGGAACAACACTATAATCACGATATATCTTCAGCTTAGCAAGTACTTTCGCAAAGTACGGTTAAGTACTTTGCGAAAGGCGAGGCGGGACCAGAGGCTGCCATTAGGCAGGCTTGGTGTGATCCAGTATGATTTTGTTAGGACCCAGAGGGAAATTCCCTGGATGTGGCGAATTAACAATATGGGAACACTAGCATTGAGCTTTGAGCAGAACTTTGAATGACAGTGAGAACACACCAATGTCTTCACAGTTCACGCTTCGGATGGTCATTATGGTGTTTCTACTTTGAACGAAATTTTACATGAACAAAAACATGAGAAAAAGTAAATTTGGAACAAATTTTTGGTACGAGTAAATTTAGCTTCAAACCGTATGGTCGTCGCCGAGCGAATGTTACTCAAGGTACTAGATTACTACATGAAAGGCCCCTGACATCCGGGATCTAACTTTGAGACTTCACCTAGCTTGGCTGGAACAGTTCACTTAAATTTTTGTACTAATAATGTTCATGGGTGATATTACTTCGCTTGTGAGAAACGCGCCGAAAGTTTGCAGGAAAATCATTCACCACGGTAAAACCTGCATACAGACTCAGCAAGGGGTGGTGGAAAGATAAGCTCGACGAAGGGACTAAGCTCCCCTAAGAGCTCCAGCAACCTGAAGGCCCGTCAGAAGCAATGGGTTACAGATTAGATACCGAACGCGAATTTTGGGCGACCGGCAAAAAATTTGGGGTTCTGTTGAAGAAAAATTGAAAATATTTGGTTCTTATTAAGGAAAGTTAGAAAATTTGGGTTTCTATGGAAGAATCTGCCCTCTACATCCTAGACAGTTCCAGTTCTCCCGACTAAGTTACTCCTTCCAAAACTGTGTTGAGCCCCTCCTTGTGCAGACACAAACTTAGTTTATTGCTTAAGGGCATATCCTGTTGGGCAAAAAAGGCCATAATATGTAACCAGAACATTCTCTGCGCATGCTGTGTGTAGTGAGCTTTGATGTTAATCAAAGAGCATTTACCTATGACCAATTGAGAATTTTGCTTTCTCCCAACCAAAATGTATTTGGGGTGATGAGTGTCTGTCTTTAAGAACAAAACCAAGAAGCCGGGCGACTGGTCGCGAGGGGATGCCCCCCTTCCACCACCCCTGGACATTGAGACACTTTACGTTTCATACAAAATATTTATCATGATGTTGAGTATGAATTAAGAATCTTCCCGATAGTAAGAGAAAGAGGATGGAACTTTTTATGGATTCAGTTTTGTGTTTTTCCAGGAATCACACCTACACGAAAGAACAATAGCCTAATTGAGGAACCTGTACATTTATAACTTAATCCAGCATATCTGAAACGGGTGTCAAAGCTATATGTAACTAAAGATGAAAGCGCGCGTAGCGCGCGAAATTTTTTGTGATTTTAGAACAAAAATGTTACAGAGAACAAAATACGTTCATTATTAAACTCCTTTTGGGATCATTTTTGGTTACAAATCGCTTGGTATCATACAAGGGACACCGTTTACATGTACTAAAATTTTATTTTCGATCGATTTTCCGTATAGGGGGCACAGTGGTCCTCACGGGGGCACGGCCCCCTCGTGCCCCGGCCTGGCTACGGGTCTGTCTGATAAGAATTATCATTTCAAAGTTAACATGACCATCATTGAGATCTGCCAGGTGAAATACATTTTACCACGTCCCAAAATAGCTGAAACCACACTTTGCAGCGTGGATCATTGTCGGAGATCGTGGACCCGACCAGGCCCGTTGCTAGGGTGACATGTTTTGGGGTGTGAAGGTGACCATCCCAAATTCCGACTGGCTGGATGTTTTTTCCAACTGAATGGAGACGTGTAAATTGCACTTTGTTTATGAGCGCTCTGCGTTTTTTTTTCATACAGCAGTGGGGATCCTTCATTTGTCACTACATAAACGTGTCGTTCTGGGGGAGGGGTCTAAGGGGGTCCCCCTTCCCCTTGAGAAATTTTTTTTTAATTTAAGGTTGCTTAGATGCAAAATGGTGCTTTCTTTGGGATATTTTTGGAGCTGATTGTAGTATAGCAAAGTTGTGAAGGAGTAGCAAGGGCGTTTTCAGAATGCTTTTAAGTCGTTAGTGTATTAACAATCACCATCTCTACCGATAATGGCATCGGCGATAAAAATTTTTGAAAAATGTTTAACGGCAACAAAGTACTTTCAACCTTCCACATAATGCGACAAATTAGACTGAATGTAGTGGCGTACCCAGGATTTGTCTCAAGGGGGCGGGGCATGCAGTATGTTGTGTGATCGCAGTCCTGGGGGAGGGCTCTAAGGGGAGGGGTTTAAGGGGAGGGGTGTCCCCCTTCCCTTTGAAAATTTTTGAAGTAAAATTTGTGTTAAAGAATTTAAGTATTTTTAGGAACTAAAAAATAGGCATCAGTGAGGGGGCATAAAAAATTTACGTATTTTTAGGAAATACGTAAATGTGTGGGGGGGCATTTGATATTGTGTCCCTCACCCATCGAAATGTGGGGGGACTTGTCCCCCCGTCCCACCAGGATTGACGCCCATGTGTAAAGGGCAAATCCCCATACAGAGGGGTTTAAGGTCAACCTCTACTATGCCTAAGAATGCGAGGAAGCCAAGGGAAAATTGGGTTGAAAAGTTCACATTGGCGGGAATTCTTAACGGGCGGTAGAAAAAATAGAATGACAATATTGTGATTTTTTTTTCAATTTCTTAACCATTTTGAACCGGAAAAGTGTTCTTTTATCTTCAAACAGAAACAAAATCATTTCTGTATGTTAATCTCTTCCTTCTAATCAGTAAGTAAAAATTATCTGTGAAAAAATGAATTCTCACTACAAGTGAAACTTCAACCAGGTGTGACATTTGTTTATCGTGAGGGAGATATAATCTCCCTCAAAACAAGGGCTTCACTGGCCGGTTAACACCGATCAGTGAAGAAGTAAAGTTGTAGTTCAATGTTTTGGTATGTTTAACATTTCACCCCACTGTACCTTACAAAAATTGCCCAGTAATTTGATTATTCCTACAGTTATCACTTTCCTGTCACTAGTATGCTGCTAAGGAACAAGGCTTCATTCAGTAAAATGTGAGTTGGGGTATAATTTTGAGCATTCAGCAGTTGCTAAAGTGTGGTACCATAAGACCCCCAACCCCCACCCACCAGGCCTCTGATTTAATAATAAATGAAGTAGATATTCTTTGTTTTCGTCGCTACTTGCATGCACCTATCCTACTAGCCCATCCTACTAGCCACTCGTTCTACTTGTACTTTCAGTAAAAGGACAAATCTATTCCTGTTTTAAAAGAAAACGATTGTTTTAGCTCTTTAATCTCTTTTACCAGACCTGTATCTAAACCAGTGGCGCACCCAAGGGGGAGGCACAAGCGGCTTGAGCCCTCGAGGGTCTTCAGTATTTTGTTTTATCAGATGAAAAAAATTAATGTATTTAAACTATAGTTTTCAACAGAGGTAAGGGGGCCGGGGGGAATTGCACATTTTTTTAGAACATTACAAACTCACCATCAGAAAATGTACACCATCACCATCAGACTTCTGTACAGCAAAAAACTTGCAAGAAGTCTGCAAATACCATTTCCAGGAGCTTACTTGCTGAGCCTGAGATGGGCAATTTCCGTGGATCTAGGGGGTATTTTTTTCAAAAATTTTCTGTTACTCTCCACGCCAACCGATTATGGCGCTCCACTTACATAGTTTTCTCCCAATTTTCAGTCCCCCCAGTCCAAACTCACGAGTGCGTCACTGATCTAAACAACGTACTGAAGGGGGAAAGATAGCTACCAGAAGGAGGTTATTTTAGGGGGTGAACCATACTTAAATGCATAAAGTCAATGATAACTTTAGATCTTTTAGGGAGGGCGAGGAGCAAAAATATTTCTGGGTCGCCTCCCCTACCCCTGGCCTATGTGCTGCTTTTCCCTGTCCTTAAAAGAAGCCCTGTTGTGTCCTTGTAAAATCTGGTACTCCTCATACTGCTTAGTGTAATACGCTAACTATTGTCCAAATGAAAAAAAATTGTATACAAGCAAATACCGAAGTTACACAATGTGCAATAGAAGAGTGTACTTAAAAAATGTCAGACAACTGCTTATTCTTGCCAGTAACACTCCCTAAGAGACCGTTGATTGTAAAAGGTTACAGAAAAGTTCAATCACAAGACAGCTATCACATATAATCGCCTTAAAGCCACATTGTGATATGGCCCCTAAGAGTACAGGCTGAGGCTTTTGACTGACAGCTTTAATAGTAAACTTTCAGAAAGACAGGTCGTTGTGAAGATGGGTTCTTTATATATGCAGGAAAAAAATAACTTTTTGGTTCATTACTAAAGTTTGGCCGTTCAAAGTGTAATTGGGTCCACATCATACGCAGAGGTTGTTCTCAATTCAGTAAAAAGGCGATCTCCAAGTCTTATTCATTTTAAATTTCTAGTGAAATCTTCTCAGTTTAACCTCAGCTACAGAAACTAATTTAAATTCCCCAAATGTGACCACTTGTGGGATACAAAATCCCTAAAGAGGCCTCGTTAGAGGTAGTAATGATCACGTGACTCAAAATCGAGAACGGCACAGTTTGTGGTGACAAAAACTCATGTATAACAGTTTCTTTCATAAAGGTGTGACCACAATGGTTAAATTCAATAGGACAAAAGCCTTTAATCAGAAGAGATGTTAACAGATGAAAAGAAATAAATCTGAGATGTGAAACCATTGAGATTAGTCAGGCTTAGGGTTTTCATTAGAAGTATTTAGTACAGGTTAAGTGACAGTTCACTTTTAAAAAAAAAGAACATTGTCCCTAGCAGCTGTAGTACATAGCTACTTCTAGTTGTTCTAGAGTGGAATATATAGGTGACAGGGTGGAAAATACACATACCAAACAAAGAAAGATGAGCAAGGCCATTATGCTGAAGTACAGCACTAGCAAAGGATTAATGCGTATTGTATTAGTGTTTTGGAATGGAGAGAAACGTTTGCACTTTGTAGATAGACTTTGGTAAAATAAAAATGTAGTATAGAACTAAACCACTCTGAAATAAAGAATTCAGTTTTCATAGCGGTGAGTTGCAGTGAGTTCAATTATTAAACTGAATCCTGGTCAAACTTTTAACAAGTCAGCAGTCTGTGAGTGTCGATGTTGAAGTTGGTAAATATTGTAACATGTTTGTGTGTAGAGAGGGGAGGGGATCGTCAGGGAATAGACCCATCAGTTCATGCTGTACTGTGTGTAACAACAAATCTTGGTGACACTGTCTTCTTTATGTTGATGCTTAAACCAATACTTTGATAAGGGTCGGGGGATAAGGGGAATTTAACCATCAGTTGAGTTGTGATTGGGTGTTGTGATGACCAATCTTGTTCACAATTATCCGTCTGCTTCATTTGATGCTTACACCAGTATACACATTGAAAGGGGAGAGGACAGTAGATATTTTACCATCACTTGTTTGTGTGATCGTGTACATATGGCGACCAATCTTAATCACACTATCCGTCTGCTTTCATATGATGCTTACAAGAGTATACGCATTGGAAGAGAGAATAGGGCGTCTTTTATCAATAGATGACTTGTGGTCGGGTGCAAGTGACGACCGGTTTTGGTTGCACTACTACGTCTGCATTCATTTGATGCTAACACCAATATACACAATGTAAGGGGAGGGGACTAGGGGTATTTTGCAATCAATTGACTTATGATCATCGGGTGCATGTGACGACCACTCTTGGTCACAATACCCGTCTGCTTTCATTTGATGCTTTTACCAATATACACAGAATAAAGGGAGTGGATAGGAGGTATTTTACCAATAAACGGCATCAGCTGACTTGTGGTCGGGTGCATGTGACAACCAATCTTGCTCACAATATCCGTCTGCTCTCATGTGATACTTACAACAGTAAACATATTGCAAGGGGAGGGGGAGGGTATTTTACCATCAGTTACATGACTTGCGGTGGGTTGAATGTGATGACCAATATCAGTTTGACTATCCGTCTGTTTTTATTTGATGCTTACGCCAGTAACCCTTGTATTGGGAGGGTATAGGGGATAAATTAACATCAACTGACTTGTGGTCGGGTACAAGTGGCAGCCGATCTTGGTCACATTACCCGTCTACTTTTGTTTGATGCTTACGTCAATAAACAGATTGCAAGGGGAGGGGATAGGGACAGGGGTATTTTACCATCAGTTGACTTGTAGTTGGTTCCATTTGACGACAAATGTTGGTCACATTATCCTACTGCTTTGATTTGATGCTAACACCAGTATACACATTGTAAGGGGAGGGGATAGAAGGTATTTAACAATCAGTTGAATTGTGGTCAGGCGCATGTGACGACGCTGGTCACACTATCCGTCTGTTTCCATATGATGCTTACACCAGTATACACAGAGTAAGGGGAGGGGATAGGAAGTATTTTACCATCAGTTGGCCAGGCCCGTAGCCAGCTTTTACCCAGGGGGGTTCGTCGACTATTTAAGCGGAGCGCCACCATCGGTTGGCGCGGAGCGTACAAGAAAATTTTCGGTTTTTCAAACCCCCGAGATTGCCGGAAACGGCACTTCCCGAGTGTTTTAAGCAAGAAGAAGTTCAGCCCTCATTTCGAAATTCTTCTTGCTTCTTGGAACACTTGGAAAAATATTGGGGGCTGAACATACCTTCAGCCCCTCCCCTCCACTTTTCATTTTTCATCGCCGCCACTAGATAGGTGTTCATCATGAACACCTATCTTTCCTTCCAACCTACTGCAAATGGAGGAAAAAACACATGAACAATACCTAAAATAGCTCTTTTATTGTGATCCAGTCTCATAAAAACTGAAGTGGGTACTGTGATTATATAGATGATTCACAGAGGCACATATCATGGCAAACTTCAATTGGCTTGAGAGTATTGCCCAGCCCCACCCCACCCCCACAGTAGCCTTCCAGATTTCGTGGAAATTTTGCGAATTTGCCATTTTACCCTCACCCACTCTCGTTGAAAAGCGATTTAAATATGCATTTTCGTGCATTTTGTGCAAATTGACAATTTGCCCTGGAAAACGCCAACACTCCATTAAAAAAATTGGTCTGGGCAGGGGGTTCGTACGAACCCCCCGAACCCCTCTGGCTACGGGCCTGAGTTGCCTTGTGGTAAAGTGCATGTGACGACTAATCTTTATCACCGTATACCATATTTCTCCTTTTTTGATTCTTACACCAGTATAAACACATTATCAGCAGAGGAGATATCGGGTCTTTTACCATTTGTTGGCTTTTGTTCGAGTACATGTGACAACAAATCCTGGTGACACTATCTTTTTGCCTTAAGTTGATGGAACAAATTTCATTTCATTTCTAGGTGGGAGGTGGGGGCAGACAGTTGTACAATACATATTGTACCACGAAATGACCTGTGATCACTTATGTGCACGTCAGCGAGTTGATAACACTGCCTGTCTGCTTTTAGTTGATGTTTAAGGCAGTACGTTTTGGGAAGGAGTGTTTTTTTAACCCTTTCGCAGACATCCCGATTTTACCTATAGGCACTGTACAGCCAGGTAGGTTAACACAGTTCTTGACATTATTGGATATCTATTTGAAATGTAACATATCATTTTAACTAAACAGAACTTGAAGTTGATATGAACATGAAAACTGTAGAAATTACATGTCTCCATCAGTTAGGCTTGTTTACAATTCAATTCTTGATGAACGAATTCAAAGTGGTCGCAGATTCCCTTGATTTGAGGAATTGGTCCCTGTACTGATGTATGGTCTTTATCAAACTCGAGATCACAAATATTCCGTAGGAACTATAAAGCCCAAATCACCATCTAGTATTTTCGGGAACATAAAATCCGAATCAATTTACTGTAATTCTTGGTCGTTTTCTTCCTGGCCATCTTTAGAGCTTTCTGCAACCAGATATGCATTGCTCAGTCTGAATTGCTCTAAAATGCTGTCATTTTCTCTTCTCAGTTTACTGTCACTAGGTCAAGGTGTTAAAAACTTCTAATTACACCACCCTTGCAAGTTACGGGTAGGAGCCATTCAGGAACCCACACCACCTGTTGGGTTATGTCCATAGATTGCTTGGCGGTTTCAAGCGTGGTAACTTCAATACGTATTATGTACGTAAGTGGCTGTGCACAGTACTGATAGCCTGATAGGTAATGCTACGTAACTGGCTTTGAAAGGTTCAAGTTCAACAGTTCTTATGTGACAGCAAATGTATGACAGTGCCAGTGTCCGCACTATGTTATGTTTCTACATTCTTTATGGCTTTGGGGGTGTAGGTGGGGGAACTGGTTCAATTGCAGTACTCAAGAGACTTGTAGTTATGTTCATGTGACTAAGATATTTGGTTTTCTGTTGGTTAAATTTGAGTATGCTTTCTTGGCTATTTATTTTTCTCTTTTGTTACAGCACTGGCTTTGAAAAGGTTAGGTTTCAACAGTTCCAATGCAATGTGACAGCAAATGGGAATATGAAGCACAGACGTTACTCCGGGTGACACTTTAGATGATGGTAGGTCACTGGATTTAAGCTTCCTTTTATGTGCATGCAATTAGCCAGCGTGTACATACAGCCTCGCCTATCTTGTTTTTTTAACCTAAGCTGCAAAAAATGACCCAAAGCCTGCAACGTTTGTCATTATACCTATAGTTGCAAGGCTAAACTTGTCTCAGTGATCAGTCAAGGCTTTCGTACTATGAATTCATGAAATAGTGTAGCAATTCAATTTTGGGTATACTGCATAATCGAGGCCCGAATGACATCCTAGCAGGTATACTTCATAGTCCCTCGCCTTCCTTTTACACAAAGCAGGGGCTTCTGTTAACTGCTCAGTGTGGGCATTATGCATGAATCATTTGCAAGATTAAAATGGAAGTTAATAAAGTAGCATCTGATAATTTGCTGTCCTAGGCTGCTATTTTAATTCTGACCTGATGTGCTCTTGTACTAATTTTTAAATGAGATGTTCCCTGGAGTTGTAATTTATAATTCTTAAATTTAATTGTATTAAATTGTAGTTTGTTTGCCTTCTGCCGACCCCGATATACAACGAAAAGCTGAGTACGGGCTACACATCTTTCTTTTGTAGAGATTTCAGAGACACCAGACTAGTTGTAAATTTTACAGCAAGGCTGTGAAATCAGTTGATTGTAGAATGTTTGGTTGGAATTGATTTCTTGATGTCAATTTTTCATGGATCAATGTTGTAGCAAGACATGATGAGTTTACATAATGTTTTACTACATTGTTATGGAAAAGAATCTGTAGTCTAGAAACATCTTGAGCAACAGTTCAAGATAGAGGTGGTGTCTAATAACATTTACATGGCAAGTTTCAGAGTGAACAATGGTAGCACGTGTACATCACAAGAAATAGAACCAATGAAGTGAAAAAAGTTCAGGAATAATGAAATTTCTTACTATGGATCCTGTATAAAGTTACAGTTAATGAATGTAAACAGACTGAATTAAATCAATGCTTGTGTGCTTGTGTTTTGGTGCAGGCCACAGTGCCAGGATTTGGTCCATTGAAAGGGGTTTGGAATAGTGAGACAACTACGGTATCTGCTAAGGGTAACACAAAGTGCACCAAGAAATAACATGTACAGAGATCAGTTGACATCTATTAAAACAGTTGTTTTACCCAACAATTGAGATACCTTAAAAATCTGTAAGAATTATTTGAACATCTTTTAATATTTCAAGATAAACCTTTTCAAAGTTTGCCCATTAATCATTTGCTATGCAAAAATTTTTGATGTGGATTGTTGCACAGGGCCTAGATTTCTTTAGTTAATTCTTTACAAATGAACTGGTTAATAGTTACCAGCTAGTTTTCAGTTTGCTATTAATGTGCAAGTTTTTAATGTTTTGAATAGCTACTTCCATAATAAAAACACCAGGGCATGCCACCATTATACAGTAGTTGTCCTTGTGAAGGTCAAGCAGCAAAGGATACAATAACACACACCTCATTGGTCTCTCTTTCCATTTGCATATGTAGCTCAAGTTTATTCATGATATAAAGACAAAAACAATAACTGTCTTGTAAAAGGTCAATTTGTGATTCATTTTGATGGCAGTTGGTAGTAATGAAGGAATCAACTCTGATTCCAGTCTATTAAAATAGGCTGTTACCTAATTTTTGTTTCATGTAATAGGTCTTTAGGGATGAAGTGAGGGAAGAGAAAAAAGAAATTCCAACACTTTCAATCTGAACACAGCATGGGTGATATAGAATTATTTGCGTCATGTATCAAGATTTGAAACAATTCCTACACCATACTTTTCACAATGGATGTGTTTGGCAGTTATGGCCTTTGGGCAGGCTATTGCAAAGAAAAAGAAAAAGGAAAAAAAAAAAAACAATTGATTTCTCTTCTACATTAAGTACAGTTGATACGATATAAGGACAGTTCGATAATATGGTAAGTGTTGTCTACTACTGGTAGATCCGCAAACTAGGCCCCTAGCCAGGGGGTTGGGTACTGTAGCAAAATTTCCATACCTTAGACAATAAAAAGAGAAGCCTACTTTATCCTATTGCATTATATAAAATCTTTGCTCCTGAAAGTATTTCTCCCTCAACCATCTCCAAGAGCTGTATATGTCTCCCCTAGTCTCCAGGATTCCAGGAAAGTATCGCACATCCCCAACCCCTTCCCCCAGTTCCTTCACTGGCCTCACTACTGAACTTCTACAAGTTGAACATCTTTTACTCAAAGAATCCATTGTCTAGTCTCCTGTCGTTATATTGGGTCTGAACGTATGACACACAATCTTTCCTGTCATAGTCATAGAGGGAGGGGCTTGAGCCCCTTTCCAGTCAAACTTTGAGAGGTCTTATGTAATTTTGCCCCCTTTTTACTATTCAAGGGTGAAATCCCCTACACGTTTTCTATAAAGACATTAAAAAATGCAGTAATTTTGATTCAAACATTTTGTGCGATAAATATCTGTCATTAAACTGCGTTCAAGGGATAGGGCCTCGTATATAGCCTATTCAGACGTTTTTCAAAGGGGAGCAGGACATACCTCACCACAGGACAGTCGGTGGTCCGAAAAGTCTTTCTCTCATCTTCCCTCTTATCCCTCCCAGCACGTAATAGCTAGGTCTATTGTGTGAGCTTTCATTAATCAGAGACAGCCTGTTTACTTCCCCAGTTTTAACACCCCTATAATGTTAACGAGTCGCAAAAGTCGAGACTTAAGACCTTTTCGACACCAAGAAACAGATTAATTATCCGAATGGCCTCCGTGCAACGCCATATTTAATCTGTCCCCTACAGTAATGGAGTTTGATGGTATTATACCTGTCGACCCTCCAACCATTCCACTACTGCGTGCAATAGATAATTGCCACTTTTAATTACATAGTCTATTTTTCTTTGTCACTTTTGCCTATACCGTGAGAGAGCTAATCTAATGCTGTACACAACAATTTCTATTGTGAAAAAGAGACTGTCGTTTAGATGGCTGAGCATGTAAGTTGTAAGTTTATGCAGCAGGTAATCGTTCATTTCAACACACTATTAACCTACGTAGAAACAGTTCTCTTCGTTCCTACTACCGGTTTACCCTTTTGAAAATTTTATGGTAGCACACCTCTTATTATTCCTCCATTGACCCACACACTAATTTGGTTTTGGTTCGTTGCATCTGTACCCTTGTAGACTTTTTTAATGATCTCATGCTACCCCTCATATAAAAGCTTACGAGCAGGTCTTGCAATTATTTTATATTTGTGTACCATAATTACTGGGACTTCTAGCTCTGAGAGTTTGTATAAATAGGAGGTGTCCCTGCTTTTTTACTCCATTTGAAATGCAAGTTTTCATAGCGGAAAGATATTATGCAAAAATGTCTCACGCACCTTGAATTTTCCTACTTTTGCATGATGAGTATTCCTTTCCTACTAAATACACATTACAAATTGAACACATCACTTCATCACCATGGTCTTTACTGTGCCAACCCCCCCCCCCCCCCTTATTTCTAGGGTGTGCAATTCGTAGAGTAATATCCTTTGCAAGAATTTCCTTTGAACGAATCTTGTGCTGCCTTATAATAAGGTAGCCTTACAGTTGCCTAACTTTATACTTCTTCATAAAAGGCCCTTTGCTGAGTCATGAGACTTACAAGATATACGTCTACTAGCCTGTAAATCAGTGGCGCCAGCACGGAGGGGGGCATGGGGGACGCGTGCTCCCCATGAAAAACTTTTGAAATTTTAAAATGATCTCAAAAAGCGATTAAGGCATAGATTTCTGTAAGGGGTAGAGTGACAGATCTATTTAATCATCTTCTATCACAAAAGTTTCTGAAACTATCAGAATTTTCTTAAATCCTTCCCAAACTTTCAAAAATTTCGCGCGCTCCACGTGCATCAACCCTTACTACAATGTTCTTATTATCAATATCTTCTGATAGCAACTCCCGGAGAAGTACAGCAACAAACGTTGAAAGCTCTTCACAAATTACCGGGGAAAAGACTGGCTTTTTGAGTGGCATGTGGCTTTGTTGGGCAACTGAAAGTGTTTTGATGCGGATTCTGAGAGCAGGTTTTGTCATTGAAATCTTATTTAATGAAAAATTTCGGGCGCTTTGCGGGCATACTTTACGGTTTGCACTCCATCTCATGAAAACCATTAAGGTAATAATACATGGGACTATAAAAACAGCATCTGTAGGAACCAAACATTAATATGGGATCTTTCAATCTAAGATGTTGAAGCGTGATTTGGAAAGTTGAAATTACGTATTTGCCGTTATACATTTTTAATAAAAATTACCGAGAGCTTTGCGCGCAGCCATTATCGGTATAGATGACAGGCGCGTAGCCAAATCAGTGCTGTATTTTTGGGTTAAAAGTTTGCCTGAATAGAAAGCGGTAAAGAAGCCCAAAGGAAGTCTTCAGGAGGTTTGTTGACAACGTATTCTTCTCTTAGACAACATACTCTCTTCGTTCACCTAACCAAAACTTAGAATTCACTACATTATGGACATTTTCCAGCTATATATGATCACATAGCACCATTTTGCATCTAAGAAACCTGAAATGCGCAAATTTTTTTTCAAAGGGAAGGGCACGCCCCCTTCCCTTAGACCCCTCCCCAGGACGGCACCTTTATGTGGTGACAAGGAAAGATCCCCACTGCTGTATACAAACTCAGGGAGCATTAAGAAGGGAATATTTAAGCGTCGCCACTCAGTTCAAAAACCAAAACATCCATCCAGTCGGAAAAATTAGAATTCACTAACTTAGGGACATTTTCCAGCCATACAGGTGTGTGATCAGCACCATTTTGCATCCAAGCGACCTTAAATAAACAAAAATTTCTCAAAGGGGAGGCCCCTCCCCTTAGACACCTCCCCCAGGACGGCACCTTTATGTAGTGACAAGGGAAGGATCCCCACTGCTGTATACAAACGCAGGGAACATTAAAAAGGGAATATTTAAGCGTCGCCACTCAGTTCGAAAAAAAAAATCCAGCAAGTGGGAAAAATTAGAAATCACTAAATTAGGGACATTTTCCAGCCATACAGGTGTGTGATCAGCTCCAAAAATATCACAAAGATAGCACCATTTTGCATCTAAGCAACCTTAAGTAAACAAAAATTTCTCAAAGTGGAGGGAGACACCCCTTTCCCTTAGAAACCTCCCCTAGGACGTCACTTTTATGTGGTGACAAGGGAAAGATCCCCACTGCTGTATACACGCACAGGGAGCATGAAAAAGGGGAATATTTAAGCGTCGCCACTGAGTTGGAAAAAACATCCAGCCAGTCGAAAAAATTAGAATTCACTAAATTAGGAACATTTTCCAGCCATACAGGTGTGTGATTAGCTCCAAAAATATCAGAAAGACCATTTTGCATGTAAGCAACCTTAAATAAACAGAAATTTCTCAAAGGGGAAGGGGACACCCCCTCCCCTTAGACCACTCCCCCAGGATGTCACCTTAGTGTAGTGACACCTGACAAAGGAAGGATCCCCACTGTACGAACGCAGGGAGCACACACACACAAACGCATTTTGCGCAGACTTCGAAGATTAACTGAAGTGCCTTTACGACTTCATCTGTTGTGCCCCCCCCCCAATCAACAAAGCCTGGCGGCGCCACTGCTGTAAATCACTCCTGTAGCAACATTTAACCAATCTAAATGAAGCGAAAGTGTTTAATATGTGAGCATTTAATCCGGTCTCTACGGCATTTTACAACACAAAAATAGTATTACTACTTACTTGACTAGGCATGCGGATGTGATGCTGTAAGTGATCTCTGTCAAACTACTAGGCTTAAAAGTGCTGCGCATGGTATCTTTATCCTTTCATACAGCAGATAGCAGATGGAGTGTGAATTTTGGCTACATAGAAGAGGCAGATCCTTCATAAGTACTAACTGCTCAGCAGTCAAGGATGTAGCTTGAAGTGAGCGAACATTTGATCTCATATTCTTTACCACATTTGCAGCCCTTTCACTTTGCCTCTATGAAAAAATTGATCCGTACGCAGCAGCAAAACGGGCTCTGTTTTTTCAGCCCTATGTAAGGCTTCCCAGAGGATATGACTGTACAAGGAAATTACAGGCCCGCAGCCAGAAAAGGTACTGAAGAGGCGAGAAAGCTTAAAGGAGAATTGATTGTATGGGACTGTTTGAGAACTCGTTGATTCTACGAGACTCTCATATGGTCCCATAAGCCCTTTAATTAAGAAAGCTGGTTTTCAGCGGAAACCCACAGAACTCATTGGTACAACGGGATACCGTTGCTTTATGGCGGCATGACAAAAGTGCTTTTGTGATTTCAGTGCATGTGAATGTAAATTAGACATGGTTTTAGTGACGGAAAATAAAAGGGTATTACGATAAATGGCACGAGTACATGGGTTGCAGATATTCTGTCGGTAACAGTTATTGAGTCCACCACCTTACCAAAACGAAATTTTATTCAACCTTCATCATTGTCTTCAAACACATAATAGCGATCCCTCCCTTTCCCCCTCTCAATCCTTCCCCAGCTTACCAATTGATCATAAGTAAAATTCTTAAAATTTTACATAATAAGACCATCAGTTAATTTGTACCATTAGCTGTGTTAAAACAGAAGTAAAGGTGTGATATTTGTCCTATTTCTCCTAATTATTTCAGCTCCCCCCCCCCCCCCATAACCATGCGTAACTACAGCGTTATGTTTATATTGGTTAAAATGCAAAAAATCTCCCTTTATTTCCTTCTTTAGATCTCCTAACTCCCCCATTTGACCCCCATTTCCCCTTTACCGCCACCTTTCAATTTTTGGTACTTGCCCTATATCTTCATTTCCTCCACGCTACCAACTAACCTCCTTTAATTTCATGGCTGTATGTGTTTGCCACGAAATGACATATCCTTCAAAAATGTACTTTACTCCCTCCATTCTATCTCCTCTCCCTTTTCTTCTTTCCATACGCTTCTTTTTTTACCTCGTCATAAAATACCCCGTTCTATTCCTTTGCTGCATTAGTAAGAGCTCTTTTACCATTTCAGTTGTTCTGAAACATACATATTTCTTGTCTAGAAGGACTTTCGGAGAACATTCTGAAGCATAGCGAATCATGTTGTTCCGTTTCACCTCCCAAGTTCTTCATATATCGAATTAAGAGATCAATATTCGTATAACTAGGGCCAAATGCTGCGTCATTGAGTGGTGGTTCGGCTATTGTTAAGCCTAACATAAGCTTTAGTTAGCCTATAGTGCAGTGGTTCTTAACCGGTGGTTATATACCCCCTGGGAGGTAATTTTGGCATATCAGGTGGGTATTATTGACCACCGATCCTGTCCAGTATCTTTTTTATTTTTCCAGTTCTGTAAGATTACTCTGGAGTCAGACGATCTGACACTGTGGTGAATGGAAGTACTGACCAGCAGTACGATAACGGACCCAGACCAATTTTTAGTGTACCCACATATTTGGGACATAACTAAGTTCTTAGGACCACTTTATGGAAAAGTAAAGGACTACTCATTGGAATATTGTCTCCAAATTAAAGTTAGGGTACTTTAGGAAAATAGGTTAGGGTCTGTTTTCAGTGATATTGGGCATGTTCTTTCAGCGTCGTCAAATTATTACCAGGTTATGACCATAAATCGGTCCTAATGGTCATTGTCTTTGTCCACAGGCATTCTCTTTGATGTGAATGTATATATGTTAGGAGGGGGATACATAGCGTGGCTGATTGGAAAGGGGAGAATGGGACGTTGTGGCTGATTGGAAAGGGGGAATGTGACGAAAGGGGTTAAGAACCACTGCTGTAGTGCAGTATGTCCTACACTGTAAACAATACACATTTCCAAACGAATTTAAGTTTCCTGATAAAACTTGTACTACCATAAAAAACGCCTTTGTTGAGTCGGTTAAAATTTTCTGATGAACCCTTTATGGGGAAATGTCCAAGTGACCCCTTTTTTTGATCTAGGGTACCCGACAAACAGAACTTGTGTTAAGAATAGAACATTTGTTTGTTAATGTTTCATCTCAGTTTAAAGATTTTCAGCTGATTTTTTGAAGGTGATTTGAAGGTGTCTGAATGTAGGCATCATATAAAATACTGGTCACATGAAGTACTTGCTGTGTATAAAATATAGTAGTATCGTATTAAAAGAAAAATGAAGTTCTGATTGAAGATCTCCATACCTTCTCTAGCCTTCAGGATATATTAGCTCACAAAGGAAAGTGACTCAGAATTTTTAATGAGTACCACCGTACGCCCATAGGTCTATTACGTACTCATAGGAAAATACCTTAGCTGGTCAGCTTTCAGTTGTCTAAAAAAGGGCTCCTTATGGGGGGGGGGGGGCATTCTGAAATAACTTCGCAATATACGTTTTAGGGCAAAAAGATGACTGACCGATTTAGTTTCAAAGTTTACAATCGGCATCTTTCTTTCGATGGGGTTTATTTGCTACAATCAAGTCACTTGTACCGTATGTTAATGGTTTTATTTTTCATTTATTTACAAGATGACATAATGGTAAGCTCTGCACAGGTTTGGTGAAGTTATGTGGTAAAATTGTTAGTTCATCCACTTCTGTTTCCTGACTTTGATTAGCCAAATCAAGTAGGAACTTCTCAGCGCTTGAGGACTTAGTTATAATAACCAACAGATTGATTTTTAACAAACAGAATCTGGACAGACACTTGCATTAAAGTTCTTTCACTGACTTTGATTTAGCCTGAAGTGTTTACACGATATGAATGTGAGAGCACGTTGCCGTTCTATTTGTAAAAGAACCCTTTCAATAGTGTGCTTCCCCTAAACCAACCTTTTGTTTGGTTGGAGCTGCAAACTTTACTCATTGGTAACATTGAATGCCAAGTTTTGAGTTCATGCAAGAAATTTAGGGCCAGCATTTACAAGTTTGTATACCCTTTTGTGAGTTGACTGTAAAGTGAACGAGCCCTTGGATTTGACAAAATGCAGTATTGAAATATATAATGTAGTGTGAGGCAGATAGAAGACAAACTGTGGAACATGTTGGACCTTCAGTATTTCAAGAAACGTCCCACAGGTGGCTTTGGACTGCACCAACGTGCGAAAGAAAATTGCTGGCTACCTTGGTTTTTCTTTTAGCTCGTCAAAAAAACAGTCCTGCTTAAAATTGGAGTTCACTAATTGTTTCTTAGAAGCAGATTAGAGTACGAGGATGGGTGAGAAGAGTGGAACTGTCATTTTGTGTTATCATTCATATGGTTCTCTATGTAATGTAAAGAAGGATACAACAGTCAGCAAAATATTTTTGCCATGCTCAACCTTTCATATATTTCAGTGGTGGGATGTGTTAAAAGGCCCATGTGCTATGAATATTTCGTAACTTTTTACCATGAACAACTGTTGTTTTAATTGGGAAAATTTGAAATGGCTAGTGCTAATGATTTAACATATAAAACACTTTTATCATGGACAAAACATGCTTTCAATTTGGAAATTTGAAATGAATGGTACCTATGAGTTTTTATAGAACATTTTTCGATATGGCCAAAGTTTTATTTTTATTGGAAAAATGTGAAATTTGTTCTTTACCATGGACAAACCTGGCTCTTAGTTGAAATAATACAATGACTGGTGAGTATGATGTTTCATAAAATAAATCCCCCTTTGGACAAAACCTAGTTTTTGGAATTGGAAAAATGTTAAACGACACTTGCTAATGATTTTGAGTCTGTCCGTCCTTCAGTATACGATTAGATTTTTGCACTCATGAATTAAACAGCGGGTTGTCTTTAACTTCACGCTGTTGTGTGTGCATTTAAAATGATTACTGATACTGCCATCTAATTGTCTATGTGTTTAAGTTTGCAAAACACTTGGAATCAATAATAGACATTTCAATATGCATAAGGTCCATGGCAAATTTGGAAATCATGCAGTCTATCATTTTACTAAAGGTGGTACCATCTATTACAGTGGTTCTTAACCCCTTTCGTCCCATTCTTCCCTTTCCAATCAGCCACGCTATGTATTCCCCCTCCTAACATATATCCAATGTGGTTTTCTCCATAGTTTACATTCACAGCAAGGACAATGCCTGTGGACAAAGCCAATGACTTTTAGGACCGCTTTATGGTCATAACCTCAGCATGCTCAATATCCCTGAAAGCAGACCCTAACCTCTTTTTCTAAAGTACCCCAACGTTAATTTGGAGACAATATTCCAATGAATAGTCCTTTACTTTTCCATAAAGTGGTCCTAAGAACAAATATGTATGTACACTAAAATTGGTCCGGTACCGTTATCGTACTACTGTTCAGTACTTCCATTCACCACAGTGTCAGATCGTCTGACTCCAGAGTAATCTTATAGAACCTGAATAATAAAAAAGATACTGGACAGGATCGGCGGTCAATAATTACCCATCTGATATGTCAAAATTACCCCAGGGGGCAAATACCCACCGGTTAAGAACCACTGATCTATTACAACTTTTGCCTTAAGTACGTTCACGATAGTTTTAAAGGCCGTGTGACATGAAAATAACATAGTTGGATATTTGATGTAAAAAGCGTTAAAAACCCAGATAATAGCCACAATTCCCATTAAAATCCATCAAGTATTGACCACTATAAAGGAAAATTTCTATTTCGCACTTGTATCATGAATAAACATGAGCTAAATATGCAAACATGTGACATCTAAAGAGGGACATACCATATATGGCACATGTTAGCCTTTGTTTTTTCAACCTTAATTTCAAGGACACTGGTAGCATTTTTATTCCCCGAGGGGATGATTATAAAAGTTAAATTTTTTTCCTTGAACAATATTAATATCACTCACCAAACTGTAATCTGTATGATCAGTAATTAAGAGATAAATATATAGGGTTAACAAAAGAAATCTTCACACTGTGCAACACTCCACATCATTATTTTTACATAGGCAATTAGTTTCTTCAGAAACCATCAAACTTTGAAGACGTATATTTTGAGAACAGTAAAAGATGTTGAAATAATTCCAACGGATCTTTGATTGGAGGACTTAATCCTTTAACTGACAAGTGAAACAGCTCTTTTGGGTTGCATGTCACACAACCTTTAAAAACATGTTGAAAGTTCAAGACAAACTCACACTTCAAACATGAAGGTAATAAATTACATACTATGTACAATATCAGATTCAATATCTTCAAACGTGTTTTGGTGTTAATTTACAGTTTCCCATAATAGTATACACGTTGGCCCAGTGCAAACAGTATCCTAATTAACAAATTGTCAAATGGCTTAAAATAGCAGCAGTGGGATCCTGTTGGAAAAAGAACTAGTGATGGAATTTAAATCAATTGGATTATTTTGTTAAGGCCATTGCAATGGGACAATAACAGCCTCTTAGGTCTTACTGCAAAGGGACCTAATAGGACAAGGGGTCACATTTCGTCCGGTTGCAATGGAAACTTATGAGATGTTCTTGTCCTGTTAGGTCCCATTACGGAATCCCGTTACATGGGACTTTATGAGGTTCCATTCAGAGTGCCCAAACTCAGTTTTTATTCCCATTGAAAGGGATCCATTAGGCCCCATTTTATTGGACTTAATGGGAATTTTTCTCTGGACAGTCGAACTTGTTTTCACATAATATCTCTTCTCTACAGTAGCTACTGGCAAAGCGGATTTGTACCTCTTTTATCAATGTTGGGCTTATCAATGAAGTTGTAGTCTCATCGACGGCCGTTTATTCTAATACGGTGCCATTTATCTTATCTCATGACAGGGTGGCGAATGTAAATAACAATAACCACTCAATTTACCTAATAAGCACATAAAAATTTCAAACGAACAGTGTAAGAATAGAAAACAGTGTTTCTTGTTTCAGATGCTTGCACAGTGAACTGGTATTTGGTTTAACAAGGTTTTGAATAGAAAATAATCGTGAGTTGGAGTTAGATAACTAGCCACTGAGTTTAAATTTCCACCGTAAGGTTTCTATTGTTGACGTCTCCATGATGGAATTGTCACGGCAGTACAAGCATTCGTTCATTTAAAGTGTGAACTAAGTTTATATGTTAAAGGATACTAAATTTGAATCATTTAAATTCCAGATTAGAATATAAAATGAGTTTGACCTTAAGTCCATCTTTACAGCCAGCTTATTTAGATGCGGAAATTCACGCACTTAGAGTGGACTTTTAAAGGTCAAATTTTTCAAACTTGCTTGTTTCACAGCAAGGTTGAAGAATCTTCATAATCCAGTCACGGATTAAAAGGATGCTTTAAGGTGGACTTCAGTGTCGCGTGGCGCGATTTAGAAAACCCTTCAGAACTTTTGCTCGTGGTGACCATCGGTTCTCTTGAGATTACCCACCGTGCAACCTCTCGAAAAATTCTGGATCCAAGCATACCTTAGTCAAATGCCATTCCAAGCAGCTAAAAAGAATATCATCTCAGAAACGTTGAATATGCCATTAAACTTGCTTAGGAAAATGATTCACCGTGAGACCCTTCTAAGATTTTTTGAAATTCCGGACAAGCTTAACGTCCTCAACAACCAGGGTCACATTCAGAATTATGCTCCTAATAACTCTTAGATGGTTGAAAATGTCAATTCCAGGGTCGAGAAGTTTCATACTAGTAAACATTACTGTATTTCGAGTTCTGATGTTTGAAAGTGTGGTAATCGGAAAATTATATTGCAATGACAATGCCATTTATAGACCCTTAAAATCACGGTATTAGAGAAGGTGGTATGGTACAGTTGGCCCATATACAATACTTATTTTCAAGTTGCACATATTTTATACTGATCCCGAATTCAAATCAATTAAAGCCAGTTAAATGACTTATTAACACACTAATACAAACATCACTGCAAAACAAATTAGCACCAGCACCTGATTATTTTTAGAACTTCCGGAAGTTCTCGTATTACTGTGACAAAATGTAGACTTCTTCATTTTGCACCTCATTGGTATGAGTTTATTCTTTAGGAGGGGAAACCCTTTTGATTTATTCAATTAAACAGTCGTTTCGAGCTTTGTAGAACCTGCCCTTAAGTAGGTGACGGCGTCAACCTGCTTATCAAAGCTTTGATCTGAGTAATCCACTTGTGATAGCATTAGCAGACGTGAATGATGTTGATATTTTAAAGCCAACGAATGAAAGAAAGTAGATATATATATGTATGTATATATATATATATATATATATATATATATATATATATATATATATATATATATATATGTGTGTGTGTGTGTGTGTGTACTCCCTCAAGTACCCCCTCAAGTTGAATATATGTCCAATTACCTGTGTGGCGTACGCACAACGTTTTATTAAATAAAACAGAAATAAATTGGTATTACGCAATAAGGGTGTGTACACCTAACATACCACTTTTTTACATGCATGATATACACCCCCAAATTTCAATAGTAAATTAATACATAATGGGATTCTAATACAACTTAACTACAGTTACCCCAAACAGAGGGCGCTAGGATACTTTTATATATTTCAAAACTTTTGAAATAACAAGGAGGGAATGGTTGTTATAACGTTGTAAACATTTAGGCGACACGTATATGTACCCCTAATGTCATGTCGCTTAAAAGTACCATTTTTTCACCCGATATGTCGATAAAGTTACCATTTAGGGAAATATATATATATATATATTTATATTATATTATATTATATATATATATTATATATATATATATATTATATATATATATATATATTATATGAGAAAAATCCACGTATGCTCCATGTAATATAACAAGTAATAAAACACATTCCAAAGATGACATAATAAGAGCACAGATATGATAAAAACAGCGTATATTTCGGACACTCCTGTGTCCTTCCTCAGCGCAAAATGGCAATTGAAAAAATTACAGCATTTTTCAAACTTAACGGTAAAACAAGTACAGACCAAAACGTATAGACAAGCAGGTGTAGTTGACCTTGGCAGCTTGGGAAGGGTTATTAATTACAAAGGGGAAGTCACTTAAGATGCCAGATTACCACTTACCAGTATACCACTTAAGATTTATATATATATATATATATATATATATATATATATATATATATATATTGATATGTATATCTATATGCAGAGAGAGAGAGAGCCCAGGCAACAATGATATGTGGGTCCTATGTGGGGCCAATGTGGTACACTATATGGGGCCAACATGGGATTCCCATATGGGCCCCAGCTCTATGTGTCCGTCGGGGAAACGTGGGGCCTATATGGGTTTCAATATGGGGTGGAGATGGGGCCCATGTGGGGCTAATATATGACAAAACAATGCTTATGCGGGTCATATATGGGGCCTATGTAAGTTTCATATGGGTTCTACATGGGGCATGTATGGTGTTTTGAGGTATTCATATGGGGTCTAGATGGGGCAAATATGGGATTTCAATGGGGGTTATATGGGATTCGCATGTTGCTTATGGTGAGCATATGGGACGTGTCATGTCTGCATGTGAACAGTTTATACGTCTTTAGTCAGTAATTAAACAACCATAGTCTATTTGGTTCACAGTTCTCCCATACTCAGGCTGCCAGAGTGGCCGTGTAGGCCTATTCATCTCCTGCCTTGAAAAATGTAATTAACAAAAGTATGCTGCAATAGTGCCAGCAGGATATGCTCCCGTGCACTTCAGATGAAAATTTTATTACATCCCATTTAGTTTCTCATTTCATGTGGCAGTCCGATTACAAGGTGAATCATCATTGTGCTTAAAATTCCGAAGTTAAAGCCGGAAACTTGAAACTCGATACTATTCCAGATGATATTACTTGGTTTAAATTAAAGATATTAAGGAAGTAGAGTCCAACTACGGATCCGTCCATGCATTCAAACTGTTTTCAAAATTATGGCAGCCATTCTAGCTTCCGAATTTAAGGCATCCTTGCAGGAAGTTCTCCCTCCTCCTGTAGCATACGCGTCGCCATATCTTTCATTGTAATTTAAAATCTTTAAAATATATGCTTCTTCAAGTCGGTCCGATCCAGGGACATGTAACTTATGACAGGCTACTTATATCCAACTGTTGAGCATAGCTATCCTTTGTAAAATAAATGTCAACTTGAGCTTTGCCATAAAATCGCTTTAGTCCAGGTTACAGTTTAAGTACCCTCATTGATCACTGCACTGTGGCTTGTGCACGAAATACTAAATAAACCATGTGCTTTCAGCACACAGTATACACTGCAAGTGCTTCACTCAACCTGATACTAGCCTACACAGTACGCATTTGAAAAGCTCTTTGTTGTACAAAGGGCTCCACTAGCCAATCACAATGGACTTCCTGATTGTAAATTACAGGAGGGTCCCATTGAATACAAAGACAACCACCTTGGTTTATATGCATCAATGATTCGCTTGGCAAGTCCAGGACATGATTAGTGTATGAGCCTTCCTCATATACTTTATATAGTATGGAATGCACTTTGCTAGGGCAAGCAGAAACGTTTATAGGGCTATTCTTAGAACAAAGTTCGAAGAAAAATGATTCCATAGCTAAGAGGATTTAGTTGCCAGCAATACTGATGTTGCCAAAAAATAATAAATAATAGGCTAACAATAGGCCCCTAAATTACTAGATGTTCGGAATTCGGTCTACGTAATTAAGACATGAGTATGTGGTATATATTAACATGACATGCATCGCTGTTCATGTTTGATTTTTGGAATTAAAAGAACGAACTTGTTACCACAGTAAGAATCTGCGCATAGGTTTATTCAACAAGTTGGGACCCACATGGGGCCTATATGGGCAATCCCTCACACACTAAACCCATTCTTGTCTGCAAAAATTTATCATATTGCCTTCAATCTCAATTGAGTGAGGTAAATATCTGAAAATTTGAAAAATTAATCGCATTCGGCCGATTAAAAAAATTGTTCTCCAACATGGATAACATATGGGGCCTGTATGGGAATCCCATGCCCATATTTGCCCATGAATCCCACGGTTATACCATGTGGGCCCCATATTGTGTATCGGCTGGGAGAGAGAGAGTGAGAGAAAGCTAGATCGACCGGTTAGGCGAAGGGTCAAATCCGGCAATACAAAAGGCGAAAACAAAAGCAATAAAATACATAACATTATATGTCCCCTTTCAGTTTTGAGATATATATGCACGTTATTTAAATGTCCTCTAAGTCGTTAGTGTTAACGGATTCATGTACATAAGTTGGCGTGCAGCGACGTAATTGCACAAACATTATGTGTTAAATCGGTGGTAAAACAGTGTGTAAAACGTTAAGCCCAACGGTTTTTTCACCTGAAGGTCGAGTTCTCTCAACAGTCGCGTTTTTTCATACCATATTTCGCCTAAATCCCAATTTATTGATGTATATATATATATATCTATATATATATATATATATATATATATATATATATATATATATATTTGTAACGACTAAGAAATGATGCAAATAGTGTGCATTTGGATCCAGCTGAATATATAATTGAAATAAAAATTTATGATGATAGCGTAAGATTACGCGTATGTAACGATAATAACGCAGAATGGACGTTTGAAATGTAGTAAAGTGACATCACAAATAGAATTTCTCAAAAAGTACGCAGTTTTAAAGTACATGTGCTTGTACAGTACATGTGTTTTAAAGTACAATAGTTAAAAATCAAGCGGGCAAACCATCACCATGATACGCTAAGTTACACAGGATATTGTAGAATGACGTAACAGACATTTTCAAATTGCAGTCTTCATAATTTAACTCCTTGTTTGAATCTTAAGTCATATTCAAAGTAAAACTTTGTATACAAAATAAAAATGTCATAGTAACGTAGCGACACAGCAACAAGATATGAATGCTTTGAATAATGTCAAGTAACAAAACAGTCTAAGAAATAAATCCACAGTGTATGCAGCCACTTATAGACCTTATAAAACTACTCAAATGTGCGAGAAATGTTTTATACAAAAGTACAAAGCGTGTGAGAAGAGACTTTATATAAAAGCGACAGGTATATTGTTAACCACATGAAAGATATCCTTAGGTAATGAATTTAGAGAATGTGATTTGCTCGTACAATAGCTAGGAATATAAAGATCAAATAGATGTTGATGCATAGAAGGGAAGACTGCCTATTTTTTTTTGTTTACTAAACTGGACCCACTATTACGGAAAAAAAAACAAAAACACGAAATACGAAAAATTAAAAAACTTTGCAAATAAATGTGGCTTCTGAAATTCTTTTCGAGACTGAGATGAAAAACACTACAGCCTAAGCCACGACAGCCTCTTACCATATATGGCTACAGAGAGCCTTGACTGACTGTCCGTAGTCGTTTGTCTTCGAGGACAAAAGCGTAAAATTGTACCTATCGATATAAAGGCTCATGTAAGTACTTCATGATCACCACCATATCAGCGAAAAATAAGTATGAAAGAAAAGCCGCTTAATATGAAGTTTTTACTTCCCCAAATACATATGGCAGTGTTAAAGTTGATTAGTGAATGATATGATTTGGATAGTGATAGGTTCACATGAAGTCATGCCTTACATGGCAGGAAAATATCGCGGAAAAGAAATTAGGGCTATCTCTTTACTTTGGTTACAAGTAAGTAATACTGAAATCACGGTTTGAATATCGTATTACCCCACGTTCACCATCAATGCTTGAGATTAAGATGGAGACAGCATGGTTCAGAACATGATGACATAGCTTGTGCGTTGTTTTTGCGGAAAGTTTCCTAGCCTAACGAACAGAGTCAGGGACTCATGCCTCCAGTGATATTATTTACAAGCACATAAGAAACATACCTTGACTTATGTTGAGTCTCGAAATTTCAGGTGCACCAACTGACGTCGACATCTGAAGATGAAGGCAGGGATATGGTTTTGCTGTTTCCACTAGTTCACCTTTTATGTATTTCTTCGAGCGAAAATTTAACAGTTCTGCTCCTTACTTTTATGAATACTTGTTTGAGTTAGACCTCAAAATAGTACAATAAAATACACAGCAGTTGAACAAAAATAGCAAGCCCGATTCTAATAACCCTCGAAGGTATTTGATGCAGCACCAACGTCAACTAAGACTTACTACTTCATCGTGGTCACGAGTTCATTTTAGGCCCAATTAAAAGAAATCAAAACAGACACATGACCAGACTTTGCACTTCGTCTGATATTTGTTCCCGATCAACAAACCGTTTTACATAGATATACATACAGACAAGTTTTGTCATGTGACATCAGAGCATCAGCACAATTGTGCATTGCAAAACATACAGCATTATCAGCGATAAACCTGTTTCCAAAGGTTCCTACTATACACAGGTTTTCACTTTTGAAAAGATGTGATAATTTTTTATTTTTGACCGACGTGATTTAGTTCACTTATACAGGTCTGCAAATTTATAATGTCCTATATTCTCGTTGCCTATTGTACTCACAAGCGGTAGAAAACACTGACCTCATTTAAAGTACAGTTGTTATGCAAAATTGGTGAGGGCAGCGTCCCATTGGAAAAAGTGAGAATACATAGCCATGTGTTGGCCATCGTTAATCACGTGAATTTATTCTGTTGTAATTACACTTTGAAATATCAACAACAGCAATTTACAGCGTACTACGGAATTTTCTGTGAAGGCTGTAAAGACGTTGTTGACCACCTTAAATCTGAATGCTACATTCTTGAATTTCTGTATAAGGATTATGAAAGACAAACAGTAGCCCAAAATCACCATTGCTGGGCATTTCATCACTTATATGTTTTTTATTGTAAGAAACATTTAAATATATTCTTTAACCACGGAAAGGCCCAAGGATAATTCTAGACGGTGTAAATGGTGTACCCCAGGATATAAATGTTAATCCATTCCTCAGTGTATTAAACTAGTGAACTGCTTATCTTGTACTTTTCCATTGAAGAGCTTTTCAAACAAGTTCAGTGGGAACTGTTTTGACACCTTAGTGCGGGTTATCTGGTCAAATCACATTAACTAACAGCTTCTCTTTTCAAGAGTAGGCTAGCGAATAGGCTATTGTATGGAGTGTGTGCATTCATGCATTCTCACCCCACAGGATACCTACATGTAAATAACAATAGTCAGCCAAATAAACTAATACTTGATCGTAGACTTAATAGCCTAATTATATTTTTAGATTGCGTTCTTACGTATAGTGCATATTGATCATGGAAGGGTATGGCGTTCGAAAAGGTTAATATTCTTAGTTCACGTCAGGTATTACCCGATTGCCACCATGCTTTTGTGGGTGTGGGTGTTGGATGGGGTACCGGCTACAGACCATGTTTCTCTAGAAATGTGTCCAATTGTTTCCATGTAGATGTAGATGTGGCAAAGAAAGAACTAAAGTAACAAATATGCAAAAAAAAAAGAAAGAAAATTTAAGGTATTTCAGACGCCTCTTTGCGTTATATAATTACGCGATGCAATACAACATTTTAAATGAAGTTAAAAGGCTAGAACCACTAGCCTATGATAAAACAAATTTATTGGGCATTTAAGTTTCTTTACTGCAGATCTGTTCTATAGTAGCTTATTCTAACAAGCTAAAAGATTTTTGACCAGTAGCGTCGCCACGGCAAGGGGGAGTAAACATGAACCTCCAAATGTTCGCCATGTCCGCGTATGCCCAAAGTGAGATTTTGGGTACAAAAACATGCACAAATACAGTCGTTCGCGCAAGTCGATATGAACACGAAAACTCACTGCCACTTTCTCAGTTAATCAATAGCCTACAATACCATAAAATGTTCTCAGACTACAGTTTTGCGTTACTTCGTGCTCCCATCCATTTCTTCATGTTGAACTATGGGTAAAGGACTTCCTTATTGGGATGTATTGTAACCCGTCCACAGATAATGTTTCAACGTTATTTTATTTTTGACAGCTATGCGACTAGTGCAGTTGTGAGTCCTCTTCTGTCACTCCAATGTCCATATCGATAATCTTTTAGTCAGTTTTTACTCTCAAAATGTGTAAGAATTGCAATTTTTGTTACCCTTGTTCAACGGGATTTCAATAAATATTAAAATAGTTAAAATGCTTAACTCTAACAGGCTTTGTCATTTAAGTATTGTCCTTTCAGATTTGCAGTGGGGGACTTTGCTCCCCTGAGTGCTTGCCGAGGTTGAGCAAAGCACCGCACCATCAGGGTTCATAAAGTGGTGATACGTATGAGAACTAAGAACCTGCGCGAAAGTTTCATAGAATTTTCTGATCGCTTTGCGCGTGCACTGAGGGGTGGTTTTAAAAGGGCGCTAGCACCTCTTTTACGTTATTGCCCAAGAAAATCAAGGAAATACAGTTGATATAATTTTAATTTTAAGGCACCCAAAAGCCGCTTCGAACCATATTCAAGTAAATTTTTGCAAATTTTCTCGGCTTGCCCGGGATCTGCAGCCGTAGATGCATCTTTGATGCTCTAACTCCCCTCAGAGGCATACCTGGAAGGTAGTTCATCTCAACATTAATTCCTATTGGGCACATGAGAGGGTTTATTTTTAAAACCAACTTTGATTTGTATTTTGTGACCTAGTAAGTATGTTTCCATATTTTTTTTAAAGGTAGTTTAATGCTCATTCTACTGGCCCACAAGTTTTTAGTGCCCTATAGCAGCGTGGAGCTTACCCCCTGGACCCACAGTGGAGCGCTGTTCCTGTGTCCCATCAATTAACCTACGGTGGCACCTGGGACCAACGCCTAGGGAGAGCTGCGCGTCACCACAACGTCTCCAGCAGACCCTCAGTCTGATTTTGGCGTCCCCCTCCGGCGGAGAGCTTGGTCGATCACTGTCCCGCCTCTAACTTCGAACGGTGTGGAGATGCAGCGCTGCTTTTGACGACGGACTATACATGCTAGGCAACTCCACATTTCGGATTGCCTGGAAGAGTACTAAATAAAGTACAAAGTCAAGTAGGTCTAAACTGAGCGCATGTTGTGCAAATTAAGCTCTGTCACTGAATGTTATTGAGTAACAAATGCCAAGCACCTGCTCTGTAATCTGGATTGCTCAGTTGCCACTATTTACGTAACCTGTCTCCCACTGCTGGGGCTTATGGGTCGGTGTTCCCTTCCCCTCGGAGAAATTCAAGTTGTTCACCGGTAGTCAAGTGAAAATCCTGTAGCCACACTTAATTTATTTTGTTTGCTGTCATCATATTCGAACATATGCTACAACGCCTGGTTAATAGCCGTATTCTCCTTTTTATAGCTCTTGTTCCCCCACGCTACAACAAGAGCGTGTATAGCTTCTGCAAGGGGGGGGGGGGAGATGACCTTTACAAGAACTTTTTCAATCACCAATCGCCAAGCTGTAGAAGCGAGGACTTCAAAGGCAACGGCCGGAAAGCTGGAAGTCAGATCATGTGCAGAACGTGCTATATGAGGCAGTTTCCCACTATTTTAGTTATCAAATTATATGGCCGTTTCCACAACTTTTTGAGCTTGATTTCATTAAATAGCAGTTATATTGCAATCACAAGGAAGATACATATTATTTTGTTAGACTATTACTTTTAAAAGTGGTGGAGATATGTGTCCCCATCCCCCTGTTGAAGCTCATGCCCCACAATGATTTTGCGTCCTGCATTTCCTGAGGTATAAACACCATGTCTTAAAAGAGATGGGCATTGGCTGACATCATAACCTTCAGCTTTTATTCGTTGTACAAATTTTTCTTTCCCTATGTCAATTGTGGAAATGCTCACAAACCGAATATCAGACTCTGAAGTTTCGACTAATTAAGAAAGAGTATTACGAAAGTTTGTGGATTAACTTCTAAATGCATCGTCTCCAAAGTTCTGCAAGGTTAAGAAGTTCATGTGTCAATAAGATCTAGCTGGACCACAAAGAGACATAGGACAATGGGAAAACATCTCCCAAGGGGAAGGGAGGTGGGCAATCAGGGGCGTCGCCAGAGCAATTATCATGGGGAGTGTGGTGCCGTATTTGCAGACTGAGAAGAAAGAAATGCCGACTGAAAGTGTTGATAGGTGATGTAGTTAGAGCTTAGAACCGTTAGTCCAACCTGTATTGGTCCAGCAGGGGTGGCGCCAGGATTTGCCTAACGGGGGAGGGGGAACGACCCAAAGCCTCGACAGCCCCGATACCGTTGAGGGGTTGTTGAAGGAAGATTTGAAGAAAACCTGTGTACTATACACTGTTAAAAATGTCTGTTAATTTACACAAAAACAGAAACAAAGAAATAAATAAGAAATACAGAAAGTTTCTGGAAATTATTTGCCAGAACATTTCTGTATTCCTTTTGTATTTCTTTATTTTATTTTCTGTAAATTTACATTTTACAATTTACATTTTTAACAGTGTACCATGTCATTGTGGGACACATATTGCAAAAAAATGTATGTATTAGAGGAAAATAGCTCCTCCCGATTTAAGGTATTTCCCGTAATCTAAACTGTAAAAGTGCAAAGCGCGCCAAGTGCGCGAAATGTTTGGGTAAGCTTACACTAAAAAGAATGTGTACTTATATAAAGCTTATATAGGTCAATTGCCCAGACAATTGGGCCCTATCGGGCACAACTTAAATTGTACTTCCCTCCTCGAGTCACTAGCCGTAACGAAAGACACACTCAAGAGAACATTAACTTAGTTTAGCAAAATGAGATGAAATTCCTTGCATTTACATAAAAACGATTAATTCTACCTATGTAGTTACTTGAAAAGATAGAAATGGTCTGTCCTATATACATATATATATATATATATATATATATATATATATATATATATATATATATATATATATATATATATATATATCTATATATATATATATATAAATATAATAGAAATATGGTCCACGTGTATTCCGATAAATAACAGGTAAACAAGCAGAACACAAAGCATAGTTGACACAGCAGGAATACATTAAGAAAAAGAAATTTATTGTTGAAATTTTCGGTCCTACCTAGGACCTTCATCGGCAACTACTAGACTGACAAACAGATAAAAATACAGACGCTGTCGAGAAGTGCAGAAACAGTATTAAAAGATTTAAAACTTAAAAGAATTCAAAAATGGGCTGCAACCAGTGTTCCCAATGTCACTTGGCCCATGAAGCCCCCTGCCCTCACGTGCGATTCCAGCAATGTAGTTTACTTTTTTTATTGTACTATTTGTAATTCTGGTAATTATGTAGAAGAAACAGGTACTGCTTTTCGTTTAAGATTCAATAATCATAAAAAAATCTATACGGGATAACCTGCCCGGTTTTCCAGTGGCGGAACATTTTAACCTTCCTAACCATTTACTTGAGAATTTAAAATGCATTCTTGTAGGTTCTAATTTCAGTTCTTCAGCATTACGTAAACGTAAAGAAATAGAATGGATTTTAAGAATTAATTCCTTTGTTCAAGGTATCAACAAAGATTTAGGAGTTCTCACTCCGTATCAGTTCTGCAAGGCCTGACTGACCTCTTATCATGGGTCAGCCAGCGCCCTTAATCCCCCAGGTGAATTAGTTTTACTTAACTTTCCTCAATGCGCCTTTATTTGCAGCTTTTACAGCTCTCTGGACAGTTGTCTCACAGCACATCTTACTGTACATTCTGGTTTTTACCATTTATTTCTGCTTTCTTTTATATCCTAGCAGTTATTTACGCCTTTTGTGCTCTTTTAATGCTACACTGGTTGCAGCCCATTTTTGAATTCTTTTAAGTTTTAAATCTTTTAATACTGCTTCTGCACTTCTCGACAGCGTCTGTATTTTTATCTGTTTGTCAGTCTAGTAGTTGCCGATGAAGGTCCTAGGTAGGACCGAAAATTTCAACAATAAATTTCTTTTTAATGTATTCCTGCTGTGTCAACTATGCTTTGTGTTCTGCTTGTTTACCTGTTATATATATATATATATATATATATATATATATATATATATATATATATAACGCTAAAACCCACGGTAGGGGGAAAAATTTTAGAGGGCGCTAGACGCCCTTTCGAAAAGGCGAAAAAAAAACAATAAAATACATAAGATTATATTTCGCCATTTGGTAGAATTTGAAAAACAGATATACATCAACGTTATTTCAATGGCCCACCAATTGTACGTGTTAACAGATACGTGTACGTAAATTGGTCAACATTGAAGTAATGGCATATAGATTATGTAGTGAAAAGGCCATTACCATCCGTTTACGTATTCCTATAGAAAAAGCGTGTAGTTTCGTTAAGTCGACCTGATTTTTTCCCCTTATAGACGATTTCCCCTTATAGGCGGGTTTTTTCATACGATATTTCCCCTTAATCCCAAATTAGCAAAATATATATATGTATATATATATATAGCTATTAGTAACGAAACTGAGGAAGAGTGCGCAAAGCATACCGAAAAGTGTAGGTTGTATCGCAGAAATGACCCTTTTGAAGGCTAAAATTAGTAAACCGACCCTGGGTGGCAACAAATTTTCCCGACAAGGCCATGCCAGCGACTCCAAGTTCGGACATGTCGAGTGGGATGAGAAGGGAATATGAAGAAGCCTAACTACCCCATGCCATTGCAGAGTATATTTTGCATTATATCACTTAATATATCAAGAGTGGAGTTGCGCACTGATAGCGATCGTTTGAGTCTGAATCGTGAAATAGCAAAGGTCGCGAAAATTTTTGGTAGGCTGACACAAAAAACTAGTTATCAATAAAGGTCGTGTGACATGACACCAAACAGAGCTATTTCACTTGTCAGTTAAATAATTTAGTCTTCCAATAAAAGATCCGTTGGAATTATTTCAATATCGTTTACCGTTCTCAAAATATACGTCTTCGAAGTTCGATGGTTCCTGAAGAAACTCCTTGCCTATGCAAAAATAATGATGTGGAGTGTTGCACAGTGTTAAAATTTCTTTTGTTAACCCTTTATAAATTATCTCTTAATTACTGATCAGATAGATTACAGTTTGTTGAGTGACATCACTGTTCCCGAAGGAAAGAATTTTAACTTTCTTAATAAACCCCTCAGTGGATAACAATGGTACCAGTATCCTTGAAATTAAGGTTGAAAAAAAAAACAAAGGCTAACCTGAGCCATGTATGGTATGTCCATCTTTCGATCTCACATATTTGCATATTTAGCTCATGTTTATTTATGATACACGGGCGCGGCGTCACGGGTGGGGGGGGGGGCACGGCAGGCATTTTCCCCCTATGGTTTTTCAACCCCAAAAAACAAAAACGTGGTCGAAAAAACGTTTTAAGATACATAATTTTGTAGGGGGTGGGGTGAGGTGTTACAGTATGTCACCCATCTATCACAATATTAGGTAAATTGTTCATTACAAAATACCTGAAACTTGCAATCCCCGCACGGATAACGTTTTCTGTTTTCTCCATTGTTTACGTGAATGCAGGTTAAGTGTTACATAAACACTAAGGCCATTATACATAACGCGCAAACAAAAAGGGCATAGGAACCGAGAGTAAAGCTAAAACAATTCAGTAGTATACCCTAAAGCCAAGTTATTGTGAGACCTTACACATATGATGTCACACAGCAAAAAGTTTTCCTCTCTTGGAGAAAAGGTGCGTATCATTGCAAGTTACACCAAAAAATACAGACAGCTAATTTGTGCATCAGGGGATACGCCTGATCCATGAATCTCTGTCTAACCACAACCCCAACCCTTCCCGTAACTCGGAATATGTATTCGTCCGGGGGAATCTTCGGTCTTTAGTGAACCTTCGACCAAGTGAACCTATCGTCTATGGGTATCCCCCCCCCCGTCCGGATTATGTAATGTTTGGCAATCTCAAACATTTACTGTCTCTACATTCCCAGTATGTGACCATTTAAAATTTAGAACATGAACATATATATTGGGGGTATCATGAGTCAATCACTTAACGAACATTTTGACAATAAAAATATAAAAACACTTAAAAAAATGAATTAAACTTTGAAGTAATATTATATGTCTCCCTTATTACATACGCGTAGGAAGCGGGGGGCTGGGGAATAAAGCCTCAGTCAATATGTGGGGGGCAGAAGCACTTCTGCCCCAATAGCCAAGGTCAAAAACCCCTTATTTGTCTCTTCAGTAAAAACTGTAAAAAAATTTCAGTAATTTTCCTTAAAATTTGCCCAAAATGTTGCACCAAATTGCATCTGAGGATCCTCAGATACCCGAACATTTTCCAAAGAGGAGGGGGACACCCTCCCCTTAGACCCCTCACCAGGACAGCGATCTAAAACAAGGTTCAGCCCCCAGTCTCGAAAAGTCACCTACGCCTATACCTTATTGTGCTTTATTTTTGTGTTGTCTCGACTGAGTAATACATAGAAAACGAATTTTAAATAGTAGGTGCATGGCCATACACAACACAATCTTTACTGGATGAAGAAATCTTGAGTCAATCAAAAAAAAAGAACAAAGAAAAACAGGGCGATGCCACATGGGGCAGGGGGCAACCGCCTCCTATCATTTGCAAGAACAGGGGGAAGAGAAAAGGAAAAGAACAGGAAAAAAGAAAAGGAGAAAACGAAAGAGAAGAAGGGGAAGCGAAGGAGAAAGAAGAAAGGAGGAGGGTGGGGTAGGCATATATTTGATCCATATAATTAGTCTAGAGCTTCCAGGAGGCCCTATTTCGGTGTCTGCCAGCCTTTAGATACCTTGCATAATGCATATATGAAGCAACGAAAATATTCGTAATAGTTCGTGTTTCTGTCGACTCAACGCACTTATTTTTGAGTGAAAACATACCCATACATAAAAGGGAGGATGGCTGCAGGAGGTTTGTTGACTACATACCCTTCTCTTGGACAACAAAGGCTACTCTCCTCTTTCACTAAACCAAAACTTAAAATTCAACAAAATTATTAACTTTTTTCAGCCATATATGATAGCTCAAAAAATACCAAAGGCATCACCATTTTGCATCTAAGCAATCTTAAACTGATAAAAATTTCTCAAAGGGGAGGGGACACCCCTCCCCTTAGACCCCTCTTCAGAAAAGCATCTTTCCCCCAAGCAAAAGTTAAAGTTCAATAAATTATGAACACTTTCTTATATATATGATCACTTCAAAAATATACCAAAGATATCACCATTTTGCATCTAAACAATCTTAAATTAATAAAAAATTTCTCAAAGGGAGGGAACACCCCTCTCCAGAAAAGCATCTTTCCCAAAACAAAAATTCAAATTACTAAATTATAAACTTTCCAGCCATGTATGATCAGTTCAAAATATGTACCAAAGTCATTATCATTTTGCATCAGAACAACCTTAAGTTAAGAAAAAAATTTCCCAATGCGGAGGGGGACACCCCCTCCTCTTAGACCCCTCCCCCAGGACGGCGATCACTCATCTCACACTTTCCCACCTCCCCCATCGAAATACCCTAGCGCCGCCCCTGATGATACAAGTGAGAAATAGAAATAACCCTGTTAAATGGTCAAAATTTAATAGATTTAATGGGAATTGCGGCTATTTTCTGGATATTTAATGCTTTTTCCATCAAATATCCAACTATGTTATTTTCATGCCACACGACCTTTAAGAGAAAAGAAAGAAAAATGTAACAACTGTATGGGTTGTAAAGTGTATGGGGACAACATACATATTGTGTCGAAACCACTTAGACTACCCGATCCGTGCCTCTCTCACCAACTCACCGTACCGCATGATACACACTAGAGAATTGCACCTAGACTTTGCGATAAGGAATGGAAATTTACGACCTCTGCTTAACCTGTGTACCCTGACTACATGTTACTTGGTAAGGTTGACAGGACTTATGCTATGTAGCTATGTGAAATGGAACTACTGAAGAAACTGGGGTGACATTATAGCGCGCGTAGTGCGTCGAAAATTTTGGGTTTTGATTACAGAAATTACCCTCTTTCTTTCACTTCTATTTCTTTTCCTCATGTTTTCTTCATTCTGCAGACTGGTGTAGAATTTACCAACTCAATGTCAGAATACTACATGAACGATGAACTCCTTAAGTATACAATGATACTGAAAAGCCCTATGTAGCTTTTTTTGCTAGAATATGTTTCAAGTTTCAAAAATTGTTGCCTACGAGCTTTGAAAATATTGTGATAAACGTTGTCTACAAATGCATTCCAATCTCCTGTCTTCCGTCTGCACCAGCCCCTTTCACTTGCAATGCTTTGCCTCTCCCTCCCCTGTACTTTTCTCTGTTCGCTCGGTCTTTCTCTTTCTCCTTGTTTTCCTTTTTTTTTTCCTCTTTCTTCTTCCCTCCAACTTTCCTTCGTATGCATTTCTCTCTTTCCTTCATTTTGCCGACCAGTGCAGGATTTAGCCGACTGCGTGGATGAGGGGGGGGGGTGTCACACCCATTAAACCCTTTCTAGCGACGTTCTGTGTGAATCCTGAAGTTTCACCTAAACTGGTAATAAAATTTTCCAATCCGATGGACACATGGAGACAGTGGTAAAACAATAATACAACAGTACTTTGTCCAAAATTTATTAAATTGACAACATTTCGCATTTATGTCGCCATATTCCTGCATTTATCTGCTTAATCTGTGTGACGAGACGAACTTCAACTACCATACAGTGAACTCCGACTCTTGCAGCATTACGTAAACTCGGTTAAAAAAGTTGCACTGAAACTTAGGTGTCTGACAAAATAAGAAGAGCAATTCTCAAACGATGAGTATGAAGGATACAATGTCGTTGGTGACGAAAAAACAAAACTAATTTTCATCATCCCGTGTGCGCAGTTCGTGAGGGATCCTTAAAGGTCGTGTGACATGCCACCAAAAAGAGCTGTTTCACTTCTCAATTAAAGAATTAAGTCCTCTAACCAAAGACCCATTTAAATTATTTCAATATCTTTTACCGTTCTCAAAATATACGTCTTCAAAGTTTGATGGTTTTTGAAGAAACTAGTTGCCTATGCAAAAATAATGATGTGGAGTGTTGCACAGTGTTATGATTTCTTTTGTTCACCCTATATAAATTATCTCTTAATTACTGATCACATAGATTACAGTTTGGTGGGTGATATCAATATTTTCAAGTTTTATAATAAACCCCTCAGGGAGTAACAATGCTACCACTGTCCTTGAAATTAAGGTTAAAAAAACAAAGGCTTACATGTGCCATATATGGTACGTCCCTCTTTCGATGTCACATATTTGCATATTTAGCACATGTTTATTCATGATACAAGTGTGGAATAGAAATTCCCTTGTAAAATGGTGAATATTTGATGGATTTTAATGAAAATTGCAGCTACTTTCTGGATATGAAATTCTTTTTACATCAAATATCCAACTATATGTATTTCATGTCACACAAGCTTTAAGAGCGGGTCACACAACAGCGATTTTCAATTGGAAATCCGATCCGAATTTTTCTAAATCGGACTAATAGTTTTTATTCAGACTTTGTTCGAAGGATGGTCACGCTATATCAATAACTGATCTTAGTTTGTCTCACGATAAACAGATCTGTTACCATTGTGTAACCTATACCGTTTAACAGAGCGGTATTAGTTCGAAAATCAATCCGCTTTTTGCACCCGTGTCCGATAAACGCTGTCCGCTGATGTGAAGTCACGAAAAAATTAGTTTACATTTCATTTTCGTATTGCCCTGATGCTAATCATATATTTACACAGGATGTCAAAGTTTTGGCTGTTTCTGATCAGAAATGCAGAAGATTTTAACTAAAGCTCACAAAAATCGGACCGTAATTCTATCTGAAATAGCTCTTGTGTGACCTGCGCTTTAGCCGTACTGTAGAACCTAACGGGTATGCTTAATGGTAAAGCCTAACGTTCAGCTCTCCTCTTTATATGTTTAATATGCTGATAATATTCTGACATGGCAAACGTCTCCTACAGAAAGAGTGGTTTGAAATCAAAACCAAATCAAACCTTGTAGCATGTACCATAATCTGCAGATTTCATTTGAAGGAAGATACTGCATTGCTTATGGTAACGTAGCCAGTTTATCATACAAGTACAATGTGATATTCAAATACATATTCACCTGTATTTTCAGGCCTATTGTAAGTAATGCTTCATCCTTCAGTCTGTAGTACACATCAGTGTTAAAAGAGTCAGCTCGTTATGCAGAATTCGCAAATACTGTACATTCCATTCCGTAGGTGTAATCGAAGGTGTGTCAACTTTTAGCCAATCAGAAAGTTTGTTTGTATTTGCACTCAAAGTGAATGGATTAGTACGGGTACGTAGGCATAAGAATCTTTACAATTCACACGTAATGGAATTATAGACCCAGTCATGTTCGAATTACGTTTTCTTTTTTGTTTGTGGCTTAAGTGTTGTTCAATCAGAGAGGAAGTCTCTTTTACACCGCGCGTTATATTTTATGCTTTTGGGGGGACTAAGCCAACCCCAAGTTCGCAAAGCTGTCCTCCAATGTTTTTAATCAAACTTTGCTCTGGGTAATTTCTCTCTATCTGCCATAAAATATGCAGGTACAAGTCAGCATGTACATGGTCTAATTTGCGAAGTTTGTCCTGTTGGTGTGTAACAGGGGCGCAACTATATATATATATATATTTTTTGTAATGTGTGGCAGAGAGTTCATAATGGTGACAATAGTTTTTGAAAGTTCTGCCACTGCAAGGACTTGTGTCATTGTCCAGATACTTACACATAATTGGGTCTACACAAGATGAATGTTGGCATTTGTATATGAATACAGAAGAGAGAAGTTTTGCATTTCATATATGCATGTATGTAATATTAATTTAGTTGGATCAATGGAATTTTAGGAATGTTGAATGCAACTCAATAACTAAAAAGATTTTGAGTGTTCTCGTACAATATGATAATTAACATTTTCAGATATTTGAAATAGTGTTGTTCATTTACTTCTAGCCTTTTGACAATTTTCAACATCAGAATTGTCACTTATGATCTGGTACTTATGTACCTTGTGGTACAGGTGGTCATACACAATGATGCTAAGGCAGATATTGATAGCAGGAAGTTTTTCGCATATTTGACCATGACAGTCGATCAAGTATTTATAAAGATGAATTATCATTATGATTATAAGTTTATTGTCTGTACAACGAAACTTCGTTTCACACTAGATGTGAAACAAAAATACAATACCAGTTCAAGCAAAAATTACAAAGTAACAAGTGCAAACAATTCAAATATACGTTAACTGAACAAAAATGTTCGCACCCCCAAATAAAAATACCGGGCCCCTCTACACATCAGAAGCATGTCATGATGTTGATGAATGAATGTATGAACTTTTAGGGTGATCTGAGCTTTGGAAACACACTCTGGTGTTTCTCCATTTAGGGATGGCCCACCTTCAAACCCCTCCTCCCAGTGCTGCCTCACATCATCCTGCATTTTTGTAATAGAATTTGATCTATATTGTACCATTTTATGTTCCATTTACTCATATGCATATTAAGAGGAGTAAAATGTTTCAAACTGCATTTTAAAAATTTTTAAATATATATATATATATATATATATATATATATATTATCCCCGTTATAGTTACTTCATTCCTGCCGAAGACCTTAATCAGTCCCATTACATTCTTATTGGAGGCCTCGAAATGTACTCATGCATCATAAATAGTATTCTAGGAGCATGTAGGTCCAACATCATTCTAGGATAGTGGGCCCCAACCTTTATCAGCTTACAGCTCCCTTTTACCGAATAGGGTTGCGCAAATGCCTACCCACCCCCCGTCCGTAGAATAATATTGTTATGAATAAAGTGAAAAGTTTCACTCTTGTCAGTGCATCATGTTCATGGACAGCTTAGTATATTCGAGACAAAACGGATGAGGGAATTTTTAGCCCTGACCCCTTCGGTCTAGGAACTTACTGCCACTTAGGGGAATATGAGGGTCCTCACCAGGACAATAAATGAATTTAAAGACTGTTAGATGCAATTTTGTGCCATCTGGCAAGGAAGTTAATGCACGAAGTTTGCAGTGCACCTGAGGAGAGTATGTTAGACTCGACTTGTTGATTTCATTATCTCCTTTTTGTGCAAACCAATGTGAGAGCTGGAGGAAAACTTTCGGAATCTTGTAGGGCCCGGATTAAATTTCTTTCCGAACGCCCTTGACGCCAGCTTAGCATTCATTACCACCTGAGTTGCGAAAACACCGGGGGAGGGGGGGGGGGATAACACCCCTGTTGGTAACAGCTGTTCTAGGCACATGTAACTCAAACTCATTATATTTCTAAAGCCGGTCAGCATTACTCCAGCATGATTGTCAACCTGCATATAATTTAATTTTACAGGAAAATAATCACCGGAATAAATCAGGAACAACTATAACAGAATTAACAAAATTAAGTCGTAAGTTAGTTTTCCCAGTCATTGGTTCTGTATGCCTCCACTCCATATAAGGCGTAATAAAGTACTCAGCTTAGTTAGTTATGTTTTGCCTGGTTGGGCATAATTTCATTTGTCCAATTAGTAGGGCCAACGTTTTTGCTCGATTGGTTGGGTACAGTGGTTGGGCAAGTTTTTGCCCAAATAATAAGTAGGACCGTTAAAAAACAAAGTGGGACATATATATATATATATATATATATATATATATATATATATATATATATATATATATATATATATATATATATATATATATATATATATATATATATATATATATATATATATATATATATATATATATATATGAAAGTGGAAAGTGCTCTCTCTGACTTTAACAACGAGAAATTTTATAGAAAAAACGATGCGGATTTGTCACCAGACGTCTCCAATCAAGTCAAGAGTGTTGTCTTAAAAATGCTTGGGGAAAGAGACATTGTTGTGCAGATTGCTCAATACCATCTCCCAAGGATTGTAAAACATCCAGGTACTACACTCTGCCTAAGACTCACAAGGAACGGTACGAACTTGACCATCTCAAAATACGTCCGGTTATTTCCGGTAGTGGCTCACCTATAGAGAGGCTTTTTGAATTTGTAGACTTTTATGTTAATCCACAGGTTCAAAAGTTTGACTCTTTAATTAAGGATGGACTCTTTTATTAAGGATTCCAAAGATATGGTTAGATTAATTGAAGGCTTAAATGAAAAGGACCTCTGCCTCCTACAACAGCAATGTTTACTATAGATGTTAAAAGCATGTATCAGAGTATCCCTCAACATTTGGAAATAAAAGGTGTTAGAAAAACCTTAGATTCTCGTGTTTTCCAAAAGCCCTCGACCGAACATTTAATAGAATGTCTTAAAGTATGTCTTAATGAGAACCACTTTGAGTTCAATGGTAATTTTTACACAAAGACCCATGGGACGTCCATAGGTCCTAAAATGGCCCCTGGGTACGCCTGTTTTGGGTGTGGTGATTGCTGAGGATAAATCATGGCGGAAATGCTCTCAAAAGCGCGTTGTTTGGTCCCGTTATGTTGATGGTATATGGGATCCATGGCCCTACGAGCCGGATTCGTTTACAATTTTTATGGAGATTCTCAACAACCTGGTGAGCTCGAATTACCTCAGTGTTTGCCTGTAGTGAAATTACTCACTTAGATTACGCATTTCTCGTAACCGTAAGGGTTTTCTTGAGACCGATCTTTTTGTCAAACCTACGTATAAAAATCTTTATCTTAAGTATGAATCGTGTAACCATAGGAAGCATACGCTTGATAACATTGCGCACGGTCAGGCTCTGCTCATTCGTACCATTTGTTCTACTAAAGATTCTGTAACTAAAAATCTAGATAATCTTTATAGTAATTTAAGTGAAAGATGATCCCCCCCCCCCCACTACCGTTACTGATTAGATTGGGAAAGCTTGTACAGCTCCCAGAAGTGTTCTCAATCTTGAAGGGTAAAAAAGCTATAGTACTCAATAAACTCATTGCCCCCTTGGTGTTTATCCACAACCCAGATTACCTCCTTTAAGTAAAATTTTTATAAGACATTTTCGCATTTTACAATTGTCCCGACCTTCAGTAAAACTTTTCCAAACCCTCCCTCGCTTATTTACAAAGAGCAACCAAATTTAAAATCGTTGCTAGTTAAAGCTAAGATTTGTGAAAAAGCATAACTTTCAGGGGTGTTTCAGGACACATGATCAAAGATGTGTTACCTGCAGTGTTCTTCAAGTAATATCTATACTTTTCAGAGCAAAAGCACTGGTCAGACCTTTCAAGTCAAGGGGGATTTAACATGCACTACAAAGGGGGTTATCTACTTATTGAATTGCTTAGACAGCCAAGAGCAGTATGTCGGTGAAACGGGATCTGAACTTAGGATTAGGCACGGAGGCCATAGACAGGAATTTAAAAAGGCTTTAACTCCTATTGGCAAACATTTTCAGGTGTGTAAAATTTTTGAATTAATTAATTGAGAAGATTCGCAACAATAACAAAAACCAGAGAAGACATTGAGTTAAAATGGATTTATCGTATGAATACCCTCACTCCTGAAGGTACTAACGTAAAAGACGCTATGCTTGGTAGAGAACATACTATCTAATAACGGGCCTGCATTGTCCACTGCCATTTATTTTTTGTAGGTGAACAAGGAGAGAGTATCTCTGCGAAACGTTGTGCGTCTTCTTCATTTAGCTTGTTTGCTTTTTTGTCCTTAGGCTGAGGGGGTCCCCGTGTGCATGAGAGGTCCCCTAAGTTTCTCTTCATATTATTGAAGTACACCATGTGGCACATCAAAAAAAGTTTGGGTAGACTTTTGGTAACCCGGCAATAATCGAGAAAATGACGTCATAAGCCACGCCCATTGACGCTCTTTTGGAACCAAAATTTAGGGGTAGGGGAAACATAAATCACCGTATCTTTAGAAGTGTAAGTCACAGAACAACAAAATACCCCTTAAAATGTTTGTATTTAAGTACTCTATTCATTCAAACAATCATTTTGCAAATTAGTATGTTAATGAGGTCACCAAAGGTCAAAATGTCACGAAAATCGGTTACAAGTGAAAATTTGACCGTTGCTCCAAAAATAACCTGTCAAATCATGATTCATTTATTTTGATATTTGTGATGCATGGAAATGTTAGAAAAGATGCTACTTATTGTTTTGATATGCATTTCAGGCCATTTAATGCCAAACAACATATCATAATATCAACTGAAAAATTCCATTAATCTAGAAATTGGGTATTGTGCACTCAAGCATATAGTATGCTGTGCATGAAGTGTAGTACCCACAAATACATTAGTATTGGCCGGGCCGGGCCAGTAATAGACTGAAGTTAGCAATCCATAGACCCTTTTCCAAGTAACAATTACAAAGGATTGTGGGATAGAGTTTTGTATGCGTCGTTTTTGTCAGTGGCATATTACTGTGGCGAAAAAGGACGCATACAAAAACACTATCCCACAATTCTTTGTAATTGGCTATTTGGAAAAGGGTTTATTAATAGAGCGCTCATGAGTAACTCCTTGCAATGCCCAGAGAAAGTTACTGAGGCCAATATAAGCCAAAATGTTATCAGCTGAAAGTCAGTAGCAGAATTATTAGCATAACACTTATTTTCTGAGGTAGAAAATAATGAACAAATTTGAGCTTCACTCTGACACATCTCATAGGCCTATTTCATTGGAATAGGGCCTTGTCCTTTGTTTTATGAAGTTGAAAAAACTTCAAATTTTTTTGGAAGTGGGGCGGGCTCCCTGGGCCCCCTAAATCCGCCCCTGGTACCCCTGTGATTTTGCTTGATATTTCGATGCATCAGTTCAACACACTTTTCTTGAAAATATTCCATCGTATTTTTGAGTTTACCCAACAAAGTATATCCTATTTTAATACCATCGTTACAAATGAGACATGGCAGGATGTATGCAATGAAACTCATGCTGACGGGGCTTTCAACGAGTGTTATGGTGTTTTTTATGCAACATTTTGTTTCCCAAAAACTTTCAACCGTAAAAGTAATTTCAATAACACTAATCATAGGTGATTGCATCTGCAATCTCGTTCTCTTGTAAAACCAAACAAAAGTTATATAAAAGGTACGCTAGTAATAAAACTAATGAAAATTTTGAAGCATTTAAGGCTTTTTGCAATCGTTTGACATCGGTCATAAGGTGTGCCAGAAAGTTATACTATAATGAAATTTTCATTAAGTGTAAAATGATATCCAAAAAATTGGAGTTGCATTAATTCTTTTGTTCATGACAAGGGCAGAAATGAGTCAATTGATGAAATTATTCACAATGGTGTTAACATCCGTTATCCCGTCGCATTGGTAATGCGTTCAATGAGTTTTTCACCAGTGTTGGTCTCAAAACTCAAAACAGTATTCCGCAAGTTCACCCCACGTCCTCTTTTGATCAGTATCTTAAATCTCCTAATCCAAACTCTCTATATCTGAACTAAACAAATCGTGAAGAAATCCTTCGTGTTGCAAATGGCCTTAAAAACTCCGCTCTGGTTATAATGAAATCCCCGCAAAGATTGTGAAATCTGTTACTCATCTAATCTGTGATCCCTTAGTTTATGTTTTTAATTTATTCTGCGAACATGGTGTTCTTCGAATGGCTTTAAAACTTGCCCGAGTGATTCCGGTCTGTAAAGACGAAGATGCAACTTTCGTTTGCAACTAAGACCTATTTCTGTCCTGCCTTGCTTTTCGAAAATACTCGAAAAGTTAATGTTTGATCGCTTGTATAGTTTCCTAGTAAAATATAAAATTTTGTATGAATTTTAGTTACTCTTACATTTTACTGACATGTTAACTGATGCATTTGAAAAGAACAAATTCGTTTCCGGGACTTTCCTCGATCTCTCTAAGGCATTTGACTGTCTCCATTATGAAATTTTGCTAAAAAAAACTTAAATACTATGGAATTCGGAGTAATACACTCAGATGGCTTAGAAGCTATATGTCTGAAAGAAAACAGTTTGTCTCATACGCGGGAAAAATTCAAAACGCCTCCTAATTGACGGTGGGGTTCCACAAGGTTCCATTCTCGAACCTCTTCTATTTATTATATACATTCACGATCTATTAAAAGCAAGTTACAAACTCCACTTTATTACATATAGATAGGCATCTCACCTGCGATCACATCCAAAGTATTTGTGAGAAAATTTACAAGAATGTTGGAATCATTGCCCGACTTCGCCATGAATTACCCCGTAACCCAGCTGTTACCCTGTATAATACTCGTATTGATCCTTATTTATCTTATTGTGCTCTTCTGTGGGGTGGTACGTACACATCTAGGATTTATCCTCTTTATATCCTCTAGAAGAGAGCCTTTTGACTTATGCTAAGTTACCAGCCCTTTGAAACCACTCGTGGTTTTTTTGCAAAACTGAACGTTTTATTTGTGATATTTATCGTTAACAGGTTGGGATTTTCATGTTTTGTTGGTTTAAAAATATCCCTCTAATAATGTTCGGATCACTTTTAAAATTTACGCACGAAACTCACTCACAGCTTACATGTGCCAGGAACTCACTTTCCATTCCCCTTATTTAGGCTTAACTCTTCCTTACAAACCATTCGTTTTACAGGCCCCAACTTATGGAAGTCTCTCCAATTCAGTTTTTAGTGTTGTAACACTTTGCTCTCATTTAAGAAGTTATTGAAAAAGTATTTCATACACAAACAATATTGTTTTTTGTTCTTATCCATGTTAATTATTGTTTTTGTCGTAAGTTTTTGTTTGTTTAGGGAAGGCTCTTACTACAGGCTCTATGGAGCTTTTTTTGGGTTGCTCCCGAGGCCTTGTGATAAAATCTGCAAGGAAACTCAGAAATCCAAACATCTTGCCGAAATAAGAAATTCAGCTTTACAGAAATTCCTTCATCTATCGTGACGCAATCCTCAGTGTTACCATTTACACCCTTTACTTTAATGTCTTGTCACTTTTTTACATATATTTATCTTTTTAGTGATCTGAATCACTATATACATATATTGAGCACTCTACTATGCCTTTCGTGTGCACTGTATTCATAATTATATATATATATATATATATATATATATATATATATATATATATATGTATACATATATATATATATATATATATATATATTCTTCTTTCATTCCTCCCTTGTTCAAAAGGCTATGCCAGTACTTGGGTTGATTTCATTCATGATCGAATCAGTTACAAACTCTTCGACGTACATTTACAGTCGATCTTACCACGTTCGACCTATATGAATATTTATATATATATATATATATATATATATATATATATATATATATATATATATATATAATTCAAAACGTTGGGGGAAATCACTGTACCGCGGTTTTCGTTAAGGAGAAAATGAACAATAAAGTACATAAGCATATATTTCCCCTAAGGTGAAATAAAATGTTTAGAGATATAATCAACGTTATTTCGATGGCTCGCCATCCGTTAGTGATAACGGATAGGCGTCTGTAAATACGTCAACATTGAAGTAATAGTAAGTGTGTAAATTGTGTGGTTGAAAGCAAGTTACCATACGTTTACGTATTCCTATAGTGTGTACAAACGTACATTTTCCCCCTAATGGAGGTTTTCTTCACACGATTTTTCCCCCAAGGTGATATATATATATATATATATATATATATATATATATATATATATATATATATATAGGCTAAAAAATTGAATTGTCTCTGCTGTGCAACAATATAAGCACAGACTCTGTTTATAAACTTGCTAATGACATGGTTAATAAGTTGGAATGTACGTTAAAAAGTTTCTTTAAATGTGTTTCCATGGGAACGTATTACATTTTAGTAAGAGGATGGAATGAATTGATGGTTAAAAATTACTATACAAGTTGCATTGCTTCAATACAAAATTCAACTTAAATCCTCAACAACAAATCTGCTCATTGCAAAAACAAACCCAGCTATTGCTCTCTCAAACACAGTAGTATGGAGATTAATTTGGTGACTTCTTCAATGAAATTGAAATTTATTTAACATCTACATTTAACATTTGAAAAATAAGCACTGAAGTAGCGGGACGGAAAGACGAATACAGCAGCGTAAGTTACAGAATCTGTTAAAAAACCTAGTCAACAATTAAATGTGTCCAAATTGTGTGGAGGACCACACAACTTTTGCTGAGTTGAGAGGACGGAACTCTGAAAAAAGTGGTAGGGCAGACGGACATCAACAAAGGCATTGCATTGTCTTTGCAGTCTTCATATAATCTCAATATGTGATGACAATGTATGCCTAGAAAGCTGAATCATTAAAAATATTCATGGAATTAAATCACAAGGCAGCAGTAGATAAATAAAACACAAGGGGTTTTAGTGGTGGCGGGACGCACTATGCTCCCTTGAAAATTTGACCTATCAAAATGACTCCAATTGGTTACCATTATCATATCCAAAACCATAATTTTCCTATGTTTCCGTCCGTCACATGACCCTTAAATAGGAGATGCGTTTAAGTTATTAAACGTGTGGTCCCGTTTTTAGACACTTGACAAAATGTAGTAAAATGCCAGCTAAGGCACTTTGACCAACCTTGAAGTTCAAATTTTGAGTTTAAGTGTGGCAGGTTTTGGATCATGCCCATATTCAAACTGGAAAGATGGTCAAAGTGGATAGACGAACTCGGCTAGGTGCATGTAGTAGTAAGTGAATGAATGACACCGTCTTCCCCGCGGGAAGACGGTTTTACATGTCGAACCTCCCATCGTCACCCGCCCCCTGAATGACACTGATGCACACTTTGTCCTCCACTTTGATAATGTAATAAACTGCTCCAACCCCCAGGGACTTCGCCCAGGCCACTGTTCTGTGACCTCTGCCAAAATTAATGTTTAATTTTATTCGAAGGATTTAAGTGTTAAGTCTGATATCGCTCAGGAATTCGCTCTCCTATATAGTTAAATTCTAAGCGTTTCATGAGTTGACCTCCGGTGACCTCTGGTGACCTTTTCCTTGTATTTGAAAAAAATCAGTATATAAAAAGTTTGATACATTTAGTATTATGTCAAAACTTCTGGTTGCCTTCAACATATCATTGAAATCCCATAAGGTTGCTAGTTTTCTTTAACAGTGCAATGATGGTATAAGACTTTGAACGTTTGAAAATTTCAAAACTATACAATATGTGCATTAGTTTCACATTTTCAGGTGTGTGAATGTCTTTGGGAGAAATAATATTTGCTCAACTTATAAGCACACCTATGAAGGGTTTTCTAGCATTTCAAATATTGGCAAATGTTTCCCTCCCTCTGGATAAACAGGTAGTTGCAGCAATAAAGCCAGCGCAATTATTTATTTTATTGGCCTTTAGAGTAAACAAATATAACGAATCTTATTCAGAGTGATTTTACAAACATCAAACTTGCTTTGTTCCTCTTCAAGCGTGGTCTTGGTAGTCTACATAGATCGTGATCTCAATGATCGCCTAGTTATTTGTATAGACAAATCTCTACTTAACTTTGAACAAGCCAAAAGATAAAAATCGTAAAGTACTTATAACTGACTTGATGCGAAGTTTATTTGGTCGTTAAAGCTTTTGGGTGCAATGATTTCGCTATTAGCTGTAACTTGAATAGAAGGGTCCATACTAACACTTTTAAAATGTTTGTACTTGGCTCTTCAAATATTTTGTTTTTGTTGTAAGGAAGCTATGACAACAACTCTATTGGTAAAAAGTGTGGACCTGCTTACAATCGTTTAAGCATATTAGAAAGAGAAAAAACTTGGAGGAATTTACTTTTATGCAAAGTCTTTCCAGTTGCAACAAAGGCGTAGATTCGTGTATCGTTCCAAGAATAACGTTGTTTCCATGAAAACTGAGAAACTAAATAGTGCTTAAGAATTAAGTTTTAACCGAAAAGTCTACTTTTGTAAGAACCAAATTGCTTTCCTGTAGTAGCCTTCTAAGCGTCTAAAACAATATCAAATGCATTTGTATTACCAAAACCGGTGATCTATAGTTTCATTCCTTTTCCCACACAAAGTGCATCTTGGGTTTTCCTGTATATAACATGAATATAAGTAGAACTTTGTGCCCAGGGTCTTATGAAAAATTAAAATGAAATTACTGTTATTTTCTCTTCCATAGGTTAGCAAACTTAATGTCAAAAAAAAAAATCCGGTAAATTCATGAATTATCAGAGGATTTTGTGAGTACTAATAACGGTAGTATGTTCTGAACAGTGAATGGTGACAACGAAGCAAGATTTCTACCATCCCATTGGAAGAAAAAACCGTTTCAAATTATTGTACTCAAGCCCCTTCTCCATTATTAACATTGTTTTCCATTAACATGAATAAACTCCATTTTTAATTATTATGAAGGGTGTTTGTCATGAGGGCACCCCACAACTTTCCTGTTGGACAATATAGATATCACTTGATCTCATATAGGAAGTAGACATTTTCAGTCGTGCTAGTAAATAGTTAAACTGCATAACATACAACTTGACTAAAGCAATTCTCTTCTGAATGTTGTATTCAGTACTAGCCACCTCTCAAAAACGCTTTGTACGTGTATTTTGGCTGATCGCCATTAACCCCATGCCTATTCATTTGTATACAGAGACCTCTACTTTGAACAAGCTAAAAGATAAAAATCATAAAGTACTCATAACAGATTTGATGCGAGGTTTATTTGGTCGTTTAAGCTTTTGGGTGCAATGGATTTCACTATAAAGTGTACCTTCGACCGAAAAGTACATATGAACGCACTTGAAATGTCTGTACTTGGGTCTTCAAAAAATCTTTCTTTTTTGTTGTAAGGAAGCTATGGTCACAACTCTATTGATAAACCAGTATACCTGTTAACAATCGTTTTGGCACAGGAGGAAAAAAAAAAAAAACTTCGAGGAATTTAATTACTTTATGCAAAGCCTCTCTTCTTGCAACAAAAGCTTAGATCCGTGTATAAACTCTGTCACAGACGGAATCTTTCCAAGAATAAAGTTCTTTGCATGAAACATGAGAAAGTAATTGGTGCTTAACAATTAATTTACAACCAAAAAAAGTCTACCTTTTAGAAACAAAATTGCTTTCCTGCAATAGCCTTCTAAGTGTCTGAAACAATATGAGAGATGTATTTGCATTCCCAAAACAGGAGATTTATTGTTTCATCTCTCTCTTTCCACAGAAAGTGCATCTTGGGTTTTCCTGCATATTAACTGAATATAAGTAGATCTTTTTGTCCAGTATCTTATTAAAAAATTGAAATTGGAAATACTGCTATTATCTCTCGCTTATATAATTGAAAAGGAAAAAGCAAATTTTTCTGCAAATACTTCTCAGTTAAATCCAAAACAGATTTTTTCACTTTGCAGTTGCTCCTAAGTTTAGTAAATTACACTTAATTAAATGCTGTATATATATGTTCGAAGTAGTGAAACAGATGTCTTATTAAAAAACATGTCATCTACGTCTAGATTAAACTTGAAAATAAATGTATATAGCCAACCTTCACCAATAAAAAAGTTCCGATTAACTGAACCTTTTGTTTAGAAACCACATAACTCCAAATTAATTTCACTCGAGGTTTAATTACAATATCAGAGATGTATTTGAATTCTCGATACAGGTGATCTACAGTTTCATCACTTTTCCCACAGAAAGTGCATCTTGGGTGTTCCTGCATATTAAATAAAGATAAGTAGAACTTTGTGCCCAGTATCTTATTAAAAGATGGAAATTGGAAATACTCTTGTTTTGTCTCGCTTATGTACTTAAAAGGGATAAAGCAACTTTTCTGCAAATGCTCTTTAGTTAAACCAAAAACAGATTTTCACTTTGCTTTTGCTCCTGAGGTCAGAAAATTACACTTAATTAAGATACACCTAATTAAGTAATGCTTATACATATATATATATATATATAATATCTAATATATATTATATATATATATATATATATATATATATATATATATATATATATATATATATATATATATATATATACGAAGTACAGAAACAGATGGTTTATTCTGCAACCTATCATCTACGTCCAGATTAAACCTGAAAATAAATGTATAGAGCCAACCTTTACCAATAGAATAAAAGTTCCTATAGACCGAACCTTTTTTTAAGAAACCACATAACTAGAAATCAATTTCACTCGAGGTTGAATTACTAAGTGATCACAACCAACATCTACCACCTACATCCCACACAGAGAAAGAGATTTTACCTTCGACCGAAAAGTACATGTGAACAGTCTTACATAATATTTGTAGCTGGCTCTTCAAAACAATCTTTTTCGGTGTGCATGTGTGTTTTAAGGAAACTATGGTCACAACTAGATTGGTAAACAGTGAAGAACTGCTTTCAATCGTTTTGGCATAGAAAGGAAAAACAACTTGGAGGAGTTTACTCTTGTACAGAGTCTTTCCGCCTGCAACAAGAGCTTAGGTCCGTGTATAAACTCAGTAACACACGGAATCTTTCCAAGAATAAAGTTCTTTGCATGAAAAATGAGAAACTAATTGGTGCTTAACAATTAACTTACAACCAAAAAAAGTATAACATTTAGAAACAAAATAATTTTCCTGCAATAGCCTTCTAAGTGTCTGAAACAATATGAGAGATGTATTTGCATTCCCAAAACAGGAGATTTATTGTTTCATCCCTTTTCACACAGAAAGTGCATCTTGGGTTTTCCTGCATATTAACTGAATATAAGTAGATCTTTTTGTCCAGTATCTTATTAAAAATTGAAATTGGAAATACTGCTATTATTTCTCGCTTATATACTTGAAAAGGATAAGGCCAATTTTCTGCAAATAATTCTCAGTTAAATCCAGAACAGATTTTCACTTTGCAATTGTTCCAAAGGTTAGTAAATTACACTTAATTAAATACTGTAAATATATACACGAAGTAGAGAAACAGATGTCTTATTAAGAAACTTATCATCTACGTCCAGATTAAACGTGAAAATAAATGTATATAGCCAACCTTCACCAATAGAAAAAAGTTCCTATAGACTGAACCCTTTTTCAAGAAACCACATAACTCCAAATCAATTTCACTCGAGGTTGAATTACTAATTGATCACAACCAACATCTTCCACTTACATCACACACAGAGAAAGGGATTTTCGGAACCTAAAGCGAAAGATTACCATACTTAATGTAAAAAAGTACTCCGTAAATTCATGAATTATCAGAGGATTTTGTGGGCACTATTAACTGTAGTATGTTCTGAACAATGTGGTTACAACATAATAAGACCCCCCACCCCACCCCATTGGACAAAAACCGTTTCAAAGTTACCGTACTCAAGCCTCTTCTCTATTATTAACATTGTTTTTCCATTAACATGAATAAACTCCATTTTTAATAGTTATGAATATTGTTTGCTATGAGGGCACCCCACAACTTTCCTGTTGGACAATTTAGATACCACTTGATCTCATATAGGAACTAGACTTTTCCAATCGTGCTAGTAAAAGCGAAACTGCATAACGTTCAACTTGACTAAAGCAATTCTCTTCTGATTGGTGTATCCAGTACTAGCCACCTCTCAAAAACGCTTTGCACGGGTACTTTGGCTGATCGCCATTAACCCCTTGCCTATTCATTTGTTTACAGAGACCTCTACTGAACTTTGAACAAGCCAAAAGATAAAAATCATAAAGTACTCATAACAGATTTGATGCGAGGTTTATTTGGTCGTTTAAGCTTTTGGGTGCAATGGATTTCGCTATAAAGTGTACCTTCGACCGAAAAGTACATGTGAACAGTCTTAAATTGTTTGTTCTTCGCTCTTCAAAAAAATCTCTCTTTTTTGTTTTAAGGAAGCTATGGTCACAACTCTATTGATAAACCTGTGAACCTGCTCACAATCGTTTTGGCATAGGAGGAAAAAAAGCTTGGAGGAATTTACTTTTATGGAAAGTCTCCCCGCCTGCAACAAACGCTTAGATCCGTGTTTAACCTCAGTCACAGACGGAATCTTTCCACGAATAAAGTTCTTTGCATGAAAAATGAGAAACTAATTGGTGCTTAACAATTAATTTACAACCAAACAAAGTCTAACTTTTAGAAACAAAATTGCTTTCCCTCAAAAGCCTTCTAAACGTCTAAAACAATATCAGAGATGCATTTTCATTCCCAAAACAGGAGATTTATTGTTTCATCCCTTTTCCCACAGAAAGTGCATCTTGGGCTTTCCTGTATATTAAAGGAATATAAGTAGAACTTTGTGCCCAGTATCTTATTAAAAGATGGAAATTGGAAATACTCTTGTTTTGTCTCGCTTATATACTTAAAAGGGATAAAGCAACTTTTCCGCAAATGCTCCATAGTTAAATCAAAAAACAGATTTTCACTCTGCTTTTGCTCCTGAGGTCAGTAAGTTACACTTAATTAAGTTAAACATAATTAAGTTATGTAATATATACACGAAGTAGAGAAACAGATGGCTTATTCTCAATTCTATCATCTACAACGACTAGATTAAACCTGAAAATAAATGTATAGAGCCAACCTTCACCAAAAGAAAAAAGTTCCTATAGACCGAACTTTTTTTTTTAAGAAACCACGTAACTACAAATCAATTTCACTCGAGGTTGAATTACTAAGTGATCACAACCAACATCTACCACTTACATCCCACACAGAGAAAGGGACTTTACCTTCGACCGAAAAGTACATGTGAACAGTCTTACATAATATTTGTAGCTGTCTCTTCAAAACAATTTTTTTTGGTGTGCATGTGTGTGTTAAGGAAGCTATGGTCACAACTCGATTGGTAAAAAGTGTGGACCTGCCTACAATCGTTTTGGCATAGAAAGGAAAAGAAAAACTTGGAGAAATTTACTTGAAAGTCTTTCCGCTTGCAACAAAAGCTTAGATCCGTGTATAAACTCTTTCCAAGAATAAAGTTCTTTGCAAGAAAAATAAGAAACTATTTGGTGCCTAACAATTAACTTTCAAAGAAAAAAGTCTACTTTATAGAAACAAAATTACTTTCCTGCAATAGCCTTCTAAGCGTCTGAAACAATATCAGAGAAGTACTTGTAATCTCGAAACAGGTGATTTACAGTTTCATCCCTTTTCCCACAAAAAGTGCATCTTGGGTGTTCCTGCATATTAAATGAATAAGAGTAGAACTTTGTGCTCAGTATCTTATTAAAAAATTGGAATTACTGTTATTTTCTCTCGCTTATATACTTGAAAGGGATAAGCCAAAGTCTCTGCAAATACTCTTCAGTTAAATCAAAAATAAGTTTTCACTTTGCAGTTGCTGCTGAGGTTAGTAAGTGACACTTAATCGAATACTGTAAATATATGCACGAAGTAGAGAAACAGATCGCTTATTCAGAAACCTATCATCTACTTCTAGATTTAACGTGGAAATAAATTTAAAATCCACCCCATCCCCAAGAAAAAAGTTCCAATAAAATGAATTTTTTTATTTTGAATAAACTACAGAACTCCAAATCAATTTCACTCAAGGCTGAATTACTTTGTGAAGGAATTTAATAACCAAAATTCAGTAATATTGTAGCTGTGGTAAGGCCCTCCTCCAAAGCTGCTACCAGAAGACTGGCATGGGGATCCTGGAAGCTCCGGGTATTTATCAAATGTGTGGTAACGTTAGTAGTATGACGATGCTTTTAACTAACATCAGAATGACATTCTAGGCCAACACGCCAAGCACTTCAGAAAAAAAAACTAATCTAAACAACAGCTCATAATGGGGGGATGGGTATGAAATGGGAAAGAAGATATAAAAAACTAAAGGGAAGTGGATTGAGCAACATTTTACTATCATAATGCATTCAACAGTAAACCGTCCGCTCTAAGGGGTAACCGTTGAGCATTGACTTCAACAACACGGACAGGGACATTTCGGAGCATCACTTGGATCCACTTTGTGATCCCTCCAAATTTGTTGAAGGGGCGGATACAGAAGAAGATGTCGTAATCTCACCCTACACAAACACAGGTCGTAGCAAAGTGTGCACGTTGGTGCCTCGAAAACATTTTTACTAGGTTGGACCCTCTTTTATCAACTAGTAGGGAGCTGCCGTTCTGGAAAAGGTTCTAACAAGAGCGGGGTTCTTTCCCTCCCTTTTAGAAATCGTTTGTAAAGGTGATTTAAATGCCTTAAATCGCCCTGTTTCTGACAAAGTGTCCAATTGATCTTATGTTCAGAAATGTTCATACTTTAGTGAGGCGTTCAAACCTTTGTCGGAAGTAGGCCAAAGAAAATGTGTACTGTTTAAATAGAAAAGGGTGGATTGAAACATCACCCTCTTTCGGTTTATGCAAGGGCTTTCGTATACGCACAATCGCAGTGCTCGGTTAGGCAAGGGTTTGCTTGACCATTTCTGTACGAATTCAAAACCAAAATTTAGTCATATTGTGACTGTAATAAGGCCTCCCATCAAAAGTTGCTACCAGAAGATGGGCATAGGGAATCCTGGAAGCTCCGGGTATTGAAAAAACCTTTGGTGACGTTAGTAGTATGATGATGTTATTACTTAGCATCCAAATGCTATTAACGGACAACACACCAAGCACTACACAAAAACGTAATCTAAACAACAGCTTCCAACGGGGGAGGGGGTACCGAGATGGGAAAGAAGTTATAACAAATTAAAGGGGAAGTGGTTTAAAAATATGTTACTTTCATAATACAATTCCTCTGCAAATGCAATTAACAATCTTTGTACAAATCAAGTAGGGCCTACCGTATGCCACAAAAGAGGCATAAAATTTGCGGTTTAAACGTAATCGTCTTTCAATCATGGGCTTAGGCAGGATTTTTGGAATGGGGAGATTTTGGTAACTATGGAGGTTTACGAAAACATTCATAGTCAGTAGGAACGAAATGGATTTGTGTCAGACAACCATTAAAATAGTACATTCATCACTCTCCACCTCTACAGATATGTATGGCTTTAACTTTAATGGCATCATTAAACTAATGCGACTAAATCATTAAGGCACTTTTCATGCTCAGTCCCAGTGAGAAATGGGACGAAAAAATATTGCTTCTGGACGATTTCGTCCAAAATCTTTCGAAATTTTCCTGCCATTACAAAGTGTCAAGGAAAGGTATACATTCCAGTACTGCTGCCTCGAATATTTTATTGTAGAACAGGAACCATAATAATCTTCAAGCCTTCAAGCCAATAACCTTTAATACCTTCTTCGTGCTATGAAAGTAACTACTACATTCGTCCCTCTGAAGCAATAATTGAGGTACTGAATTCCCATTTTAAAGGGAAACAGTTGGAAGATTGCGCAATGAAACATTCCTTTCTTCGCAACCTTAACAAATCTTACAAAAGCAGCAAGTTTGACTACCAAAATTGTCCAAAAGGCGTAGTACGAAATTGGAAGACGCAAGAACGTCTTCTAGAATCTTTTAAATCATTTTTGACAATTAGACTGTAAAAAAAACATGTGTTAAATGTAACACTTAAAGTGCTACTTTTAGCTCTAGCTAAGAGCGTCAGGAGGGACTGCTCGTAAGGTATTAAAACACGAACTCCCAAGGAAAAGTTTGAGAAAGAAACAGATTTCTTATCAATGCCTATAAAAACGTAAAACATGCAATAAACCTGAAGTACACCTAAATACAACTGCACAGTCAGTACGTTTCTTTGCACTTCAAACACTTTGGCTGCAAAAAAATCTTTTCTTTTGATGATATAAATAAAAGTTCTGTAACACTCAAAAACATTGTTCAATGGCTTGATAATCTAGGATAAAAGCAAAATGAATATTGACAATGAAAAGTGTTAAATAACTACAGAATTTGGGCTTGCCATGAATGCACTAAATAACTCTCTTTTTTGTGTCTGCAAAATATGATTGCAAAGTTATCTTGTCGGTAACTAAAACCTAATCATAAATTCTAAAAGAAGGTAGCTTAGGAACTGGATTTTAGCTGACAACACTTTCTAGTTTATTGATAAAATCAAATGATGAAAAAAAAAAAACGAAAACAAAAACAGGTATAGTGCACATAATTAAACTTTTAAGGTTACATTCTTGGCTTCTGTCAATGTGAGTGGACATAAATCAGAGCAGGACCATGAAGCTAATGGTATGAAACATACTGTTCATCAGGGCTGATTTTTCTTTACAGTTAATGAAACATGACAATTCAAGATCTAGAGTCCATTAATACCAGTTATATAAACCCAATATGACTAAAAAATCCCAAGATGACATTCCTTGGCCCATGAGCCAGGTGTGATGTTATCTTCCTTCTCCAAATTACAGACTGCCATGGCACCCATATGAATGTGGTACATACATCTTACAGTTACAAAATATTCCAATTGTCAATGTACAACTCTCCTTAGTGGTATCAACTCACTGTTACAAAGGGAAACTTGCACTTATGCACCCCTAATCCCTCATTCCAACAGTCAGTCAACCCCCCCCCCATTTTGCATATTGCTTATTGTAGCAAAGACTTCTTGCAATGATGCTTCATTGCCATTCTACTCAGTTCCAACCCTCCTTCCCCTTTCCTAATCCCATTCCCACCCTTCCCATTCCTGACCACCATTAGTTAAGGATATTCTGATGGGAACAAGTAAACATTTTTAACTGAAGTATTATGCAAAGGGCATGCTTTAAACTCAAGTAGCTTCATTGTACATCGATCTTCTGTACAGTCAGTATGGTCCTCTGAAAATAATTAAGACACTGACTTGGGCAACTACCTCTTCTCTTTCACACGATGAACAAAGATCTCCGGAAACTCAAAAAATCACTATCAACAACTTCCCAACAGTGTCACTAGTGCCAAAGTACACCAACAATGTTTAAATAAAAGTTCTTTCTGCCTGTTTTTTTTCACAAAAGGTGGTGACTTACACCAAAAACAACTTTTTTAACTACTTTAACCAGTTACATAAGTTTGTCAAATACTGTGATAACAATTATCTTACCTACCTTACCTACCTATTTGCTATCACAATAGTTGTTTGAATTTTGATCTTACCTTCTTTTATCTTACTTCTTTCTGTAGTTGCTGAAATACTATTGTTTATTCTAAGTTTTCCACTTTTTTGGAGGAAGGGTTGTTTTTTATGGTTTCAGCCTTAGTTTTATGCTTTTTGTTTCATCCTGTTATGTTTTTGCGCTTTGTTATGTGCGAGCATGGTAATTTCTTTTGTCGGATCAATAAAGGGATATTCTATTCTACAACTTTAAAAGAACATGAATAAGTCTTAATACATGACTTAAGCTGGCACATGGTGCAATGCTAGCAAATGACAGCATATCTTGACTAGCTTCTGCACAACCAGTATGTGTCCATGCGCTTCAGAGACTGTGGGTCAGATAGCTGAACCCTGTCTCTTATGCAGTACATATAAATTCTCCGGGAACTAGTAGAACAAATGCAGTGGCTTCGAACACTGTAAGTTAAAAACAAACTGGTCTTTAAAAAGTGTGTCAACTGCACAGACTGGGGTTTGAGGTCATGCTATGACCTCTCTGTCCATGATTATCAAAATTGTGCCCCGCTTTTTTTTCTGGTTGCTAAGCAGAGATAATCCTTCGGGTTTTGCTTCTATGACTTAAACAAGCAGCTGCATTGATCCCAGTTTCCACAGGAACTATGCATCCCGGAAAGTACTGTAGTTATGAACAATTACATCAGAACTAGAACACACATCACATTATTTGAATATTTCTTCTTTTTTACTTGTTAAAGTGTACTTGGTGTGCAGCACTTATCCCACTCCACCACCCCCAAATTTCCATGAACAGTCATTACTTTTTGTTGGTAAAGGGAACAAAATACTTTTGGGTCTGCATACAGTATTGACTTACTATTCCTGAAGGAAATGACACCCTGACAATCTAAGATTCTGTGTACGTAGCACGTACTAATACAATGAGTAAAATTCCTGAAACTTTCCTTTTAGAGGATTCCTTAGACTTCCTATCAGAGAAATTTTCCAATAAATCTTGTGACAAAAAGAGACTTTAGCTGCACCATTTGCAAATATGTCACACACCTAGTTACGGTTTTGGTCAATATGATTAGTAAACTACAGTATGCATGGATTTGGTAAAGGTTTGCAAGTGCAGTTTATGATGATGGGAAGGGTACAAAGGCGTTACGCATTATTGGGTATGCACAAGATTTTTCATGACTATGCAGCACGGCCAATGACAGAGTGGACAGAGTGGAGTTATATTGTTTGAATGAGTGTCAATCAAAGCGCAGTTACTAACTGGACTTATAACTATAGGGCTATGTCTAAATACTTTTGAAAATGCCATATGTCCTTTAACATTCAGAAGAAAAATCGAAATTTAGCTTTTAATGATACACTAACAATATAATTTTAAGGAGAATCTGCCTTCCCTACTAGTCTGAATTCCACAATGATGTCTATTAATTGCAGGGATGAGAATGCATTATTGCTTGCGACTAATTCTTGTCACATTGGATGGCAGCATGATGATTAAAACTAAATAGGCGTACCAAGCTTTTTTCTCTTAAAACTGAAAATGCACACAAAAATTTTCAAGCACAGTAAAGTACATACAGTACCATTTTTCCTTTGATAAACTTTACACTGTAGGGCCTACAGCCCTACACAAAGACATAAATTACATGTTTACTGATTGCAGAAGATCCAATGCACTTTAAACTTGTAAACTGTGCGTGCCAAAGCTTAAACTAGTCTACTACACTGATTGTTAGCCTTCATTCGTTCTTTGTTCCCTTGTACAGCCTCATTTTCAATGCCTTATAGATTCACTCTAAAAGCAATGATCACATCAAGCTACACTACTGGTAGTGGCACTGCTCTTTTCCTGTAACTAATTAAAGACAAAGAAGCTGAAATTAACAGGATCAGTGAATGAAAAAATGTACAGAAACTTCACAAAGAAGTTGAAAATTTTATAGACAGTTTATGTACTCAATGTACAGTACAATCCAATACAATACTTTCAACATAAAACATACATTTGGATAGTGAGAAAGTTAATCCAAGGCAAGAGCTCATTGATATTACAGTCCAAAGATACTATTGATGTCAGTCAAAAGCTACAATTTAGTTTATCCAACAATTCTGCCTTTTGTCACCTCTGTACAAGTGAGATTATGTACATCAACAGAATCCAGTAAACTGAAACAAAGCTTTAAAACTGTTTTCTAGGTTTTGACAAACTTGCCATGGCTTCTCGAATCGTACTTGAAGAGGGTTATTTGCTGAGTAGGTCGTGTGCCTCAGCATTCAGTTGGGGGATGTTAGTTTGTGACGTAACTTGAAAAAGTACAGGGGCCAGATTCACAAAGAATACTTACGCACAAAAATTTGCGTAAGTCAGACTTACGAAGCGTATCTTGCTTAGTCGGTTTTCACGAAGAAACAAGTTCCTAAATATGTTGCGTAACTTTACGCAAGATTCAGAGTTGTCGTAAGTACAAAATAGCCATAGTAACACATACAGAAGCACGCGTTGTGCAAAGTTGTGTAGAGCATAGGACCGCGTGTGCAGCCACAGGGGATCGTGTGCGTCGTTTTAACAGTAACAGTCAATGTGATTGGCTCAAACCTTAAAAAATCAAGATTCAACCGCATACACGATTGGCTGTTGTGCATTTCTTGTAGTTACTCTGCGTATCTTTACGAACTGCGTAAGTTGTTTTCGTGAATACCACTTAAGAAAGTACTTACGCAGCTCGTAAGTATTTTGACTTACGCAAGAACTTACACAAGAACTTACGCAAATGTTAGTGAATCCCGCCCCAGAACTGTAAATCTTTGTGGCTTCCTCCATAAAAATATTGTGATAGATAACGTTCAACTTGGTAAACAATTCCTTTGTCAACTGGCTGGGTGTAGTCTTTTGTTTCAGAAAAGTCAAACGGGCGTGCACAGTTCTGTCATAGTAATAACCATAATACAGGTACTGAGTGTTCCTTTTGCAGCCCCATCTTCCTCCAAAACATGTCAAAGTTCATTGTTTTTAACTGACTTTACTATGATGCCTATTGTAAGGCCCAGGAAAAACACTGCCTGTAGAATATCATGACTTCAGCACTTGTAAGGACTGCATGCATTGCTATTCCATGCCAGTGTTCCATTGACTTACAGCTCGTTATTTGATATCGATGATTTTCAAAACATTTTAAAGGGATTCGCAGTCTCACTCTCATCACAAGGGGTGGTTATGAGCAAATTTTTCAACACAATAAAAATTTCAGGTGAGGACACTACAGTCTATAGTATCTTATAGTTGAAAGTCTGACAGCTTGTGCATGAATCATGCTCTCTTTATGTTCAGTACAAAATGTGGAGCTTCTGAACCTACGTATTAATCTTCATGAGCAGGATGATCAGATCAGTGTTCCTTTGATTATGACACTAGCGTTGTATTCTCTCTATGTGTGTCTACATCCTTTATATGATGTCTGCAACACCCAATCCAGCGATCTATCTCCACCTCCAAGCTTGAGCTGTATACGTAACTCTATACAGATCACGCAGAGTTAGCCACAAGGTGATTTACTCCCTTTATGGAAGAAAATAATAAATATCTTTAAAAATACTGTGCAGTAATTCAGATTGTTTTAATGTTATTGTTGGTAGCATATAATTTAGGGTCTAAAATCTAACTATCAAAATATGAATGATATGCGCTGCGTGTGAAATTATACAGAAAGCAGCAATTCAATTTGGGTTGCAATTTGCAATGGAAATCAAAAAAGGAAAGAGGGGAGGGCTAAATAATTTCCATATTGACCACTAGCATTACTTTCATACTTTTAATATCATATTTTATGTTTTCTGTTCTTGTGTTAATATGTAATTCATATTAATAAGTAACCTACACTTAACCAGCGATTTTAAAAATATGACAGCACAGGTAAAATTAGAATTACATGCTGAAATTACAAAGAGGGGACCGAAATTTCCTGTCATGAGACTCATGACACCTGAAATCTTTGTGATCAAATGATTGCGTATATAATACTTGGACTGGTCCACTTTAGAACCGGGTAACCAAAGCATTTCAAGGTTTGTTGAAAGAAAGGATGAACTGAACCTCCATTAAAAATCATTCAAAGTTTCCAAATAAAACAGGGGCTGTAATTTGAACCGTTTTGGGGTGGTAAGTTACGGCACCGGACTGAACATGGGTCATCGTGTATGCCTTGACCAGTGCTGAGTCTTTTCAATATGTACAGGAATTTTCAGAAACATAAAAAACACCCATCTCTCCTATCCCGCATATGGCCTGAAGGAAATCAGACCTTAGCACGTACTCTACAAGAGGAAATGAACTACAATAAGCTTTGTTTTCAATAAGACCTTAGTCAGTAACACAACTCAAAGGTACACCGGGTTACTTCTATCAATAAACTAGGCCAAGCCTAAGCCTATGTACTGATTTGGTGGCTCCAAGTCACACTGTATTTACTACGTACATTATGGCTAACACTATGCTGCACCTACGGTACGCAGTTTATTGTTAGGCTAAGGGCCTATGCCCTGCAGAAAGACTACACCAGCAACTGAAAAAGTTTTCATATTTTTTTTACGTGTTAGCAATCTATTATCCTGTTTAAAGGAAGAGTAAAACTCATTATGTGACTTACTGTGATTCTAATTGATGTTCCAGGGGTAGGCAGTTGAGATTTCTAGGTGTTTCAAGAGAACTGCTGACACGAACGATCAAAGTCAGACGTATCTGTTTCTGTTGTGATGTATGTATGGAACGCCAAAAGAGTCATCATGAAAAAGGCAAGGCAATGCGCACAAGTAGAAGATATATTGCACAAACTGTTGTTCTCTGGTTATATGAGCTTTGTTTCACCAACTGGAATTATTGATACAATATTGGCAGGGAGTGTCTAAGGTGAATGCATGAACCTGTGGTGGATCCTTATTTTGTCACCCCAATCAGGAGGTGCTGTCCTGCGGAAGTCGGAGCGGTCTAAGGGGCAATTTGCCAGTCCCACAAATTGTAAGCTTCATATAGTCCAGGAGAGGGGGAAAAGGCATCTCTTTAGAAACTTTCGAGAACAAGTTTGTTAATGCTTTACATCTAACATGGTTCCCCCATGAACTGAATGCATGTGAAGACATGCTTAGTATTTTTCTTATTCTTGGGCACTGCAAGGGGAGGGTTTATCTTATCAGATAGGGGGACACCCCATCCTCTTTGGTGAATTTTTTTGCGAGATCGCTGTAATCATGCTGAGAAACAAATAGGTGGCATCCTTGTCACTGGCTCGAACATTTTCATACTTCATGATCATGAGAAGTTTTTGTCACCACAAATTGTGCCTTTCTCGATTTTGAGTCATGTAATCATTACTACCTCTAACGAGGCCTCTTTAGGGATTTTTTATCCCACAAGTGATCACATTTGGGGAATTTAAAGTAGGTTCTGTAACTGAGGTTAAACTGAGAGGAATTTACTAGAAATTTTAAAATTAATAAGACTTGGAGATTGCTTTTTTTACTGAATTGAGAACAAACTCTGCGTATGATGTGGACCCAACTACAATTTGAACGGCCAAAATTGAGTAATTAACCACAAAGTTATCTTTTTCCTGCATATATAAAGAATATGTGTTCACAACCACCTGTCCTTCCAACAGTTTACCATTAAAGCTGTCAGTCAAAACCCTCAGCCTGTACTCATAAGGGACTTATCACAATATTATATATGAGAGCTGTCCTGTGATTGAACTTTTCTGTAACCTTTTACAATCAATGGTCTCTTAGGGAGTGTTACTGGCAAGAATAATCAGTTGTCTGATATTTTAAGTACACTCTTGTATTGTACATTGTAACGTCGGTATTCTCTTGTATACAAAATGTTTATTTGGACAATTGTTAACGTATTACACTAAGCAGTATGATGAGTATCAAATTTTACGAGGACACTACATGGCTTCTTTTAAGGAAAGGGAAAAGCAGCCCTTACGCCAGGGGGTACGGGAGGCGCCCCTGAAATATTTTTGCTCCTATCCCGCCCTAGAAGATCTAAAGTTACCATTGACTTAATGAATTTTAGTTTGGTTCGTCCCTAACATTACTCCCCTCTGGTAGCTATCTTTCCCCATTCAATACGCTGGTTAGATCAGTGACGCACCTGGGAGTTTGGGATGGGAGGGGTGACTAAAAATTGTGGAAAGACTATGTAAGCGGAGCGCCACCATCACTTAGCGCGGAGGGTACCAGAAAATTTTTGGATAAAAACACCCCCTACTCATCGGAAATCGCCCTTCCCAAGCTCAGCAAGTAAGCTCATGTAAATGGTATTTGGAGACTTCTTACAAGTTTTTCGCTATACAAATGTCTGATAAAATATTTTTCTGACTGTGGGTTTGTTACGTTCTAAAGAAGTGCGATTCGCCCTCGGCCCCCTTACCTCTATTGAAAACTATAGCTTTAATACATAAATTTTTTCATATTTTTTTCATCTGATAAAACAAAACACTGAAGACTCTTTGGGGTTTAAGCCCCGCCTTGTGCCTCCCCCTTGGGTGCGCCACTGGTTTAGATACAGGTCTGGTAAAGAGATTAAGGAGCTAGAACAATGGATTTCTTTTAAAACAGGAATAATAGATTTGCCCTTGAACTGAAAGTATAAATAGAACGAGTGTCTAATAGGATGGGTAAGTAGGATTAGTAGGATGGGTGCATGCAAGTTGCCAAGAAAACAAAGGACATCTACTACATTCATGATTTAATCAGAAACCTCACATCTAAAAAAAACGTTTTCTAAACGTTCTTAAAACGTAACCTCTTACGTTTGCAAAACGTAACTTTCTACCTTTTTAGCACCTGTTTTGTGGACTTTTCATACCTTTTTAAAACGTTTTTTCGAGACGTTTTAGAAACGTTTCTTAGACGTAAACGACTTTAATAAAACCTTTGCCTGATATAATACCGACGTGTGGAAAACGTATCAGACACGTAGAGAAAACTGGTACGTACGGAAAACGTCCGGGACTTAGGGGAATCGTACGGGACGTTCAGAAAGGGACTGCAAAAATACCCAGGACGTTCCGAGAACGTTTCAGAGACTTACAAAATACGTCTAGGACGTTGAGAAAACGTTTTAGGGACGCAAGAAAAACGTCCACGCCGTCCACAAAACGTTATAAAGACGTAGGAAAAATAACCAGGACGTCTAGAGAACATTACAAAGACGTACAAAAATGTGTCGGATGTCTGTAACTCGTTTCAGGGATGTACGGAAAACTTCTATGACGTCCAGGAAACATCTCTGGTGCCTACGAATGTCGTTGTAGTGGAACCAAAAGATAAAAAGGAGCAAATGCTAATGTATCCCCTTCCCCTCCTGTATCCCCCTTCCCCTTCATGAGATAGACCCTTGGGCTGCTTTATGGTCATTTGTTTAGCATAGAACGTATTACCGAATGGATTTCACTGGGAGTAAAAGGGAAATTTTACTGTAAATACAAAGAGAAGGATAATGAAGGAATAAAAAAGATATTAAAGGTTTTCATCTTCTTCCAACTTTGTAACTGTGAAATTAAGATACTACCTTTCATGAAGTGATCCATTAAAAAAACTTCCTAATTTCTTAGCACTGGCAAGAGAATATGTGGGAGGATCTTACAACTGTAGTTTTAACTGAAAGGGAAACACTGCGCAAGAGTATACATGCCAAAAAGCAATAAATCATTGCTTGGATAGTATATGGTACAGTTAAATTTTACCATGGTAACTGTGGTTCAGTATCTGAACAACTTCTAAGAAATGATACTAAAATCAACTTACAGTACCCTGTATGTATGCTTCAAGGAGTAAACACATTCCTAATTCTATGTGATAAAGAAATAAAGCCAGAGCCAATAACTAATAACCAGAGCAGGAATTAAGCAATGGCTCAAGGCGATTAGCCCCGTAACTGACATAATAGCCCCCAAAACTGGGGTCACGAGGGCGAATTTGGCCATGTAGTTTGTGCAGGGAAGACGGATTTAACAGAAATTTCAGCCAACTACCCCAAAAAGAGCCCACGATAAGACAAATGTTAATTTCTGCCCTGATAAGAACACCAAGTTAATGGTAGTTAATATAACAATATTTGTATCAAACCTGAATTCTGAGAAATCTTTTGCATAATAATATTATTCGTAGAAACGGTCTCTTTGTGTTGTGGATGAACTTTAGTATATATAAATAATTAATGTAAACAGGACGGTTTAATTGAATGTAAAAATGAATACAATATATAGAGTTCATATCAAGCCTAGCAGACAGGAACTAGGAACGGTACAGTAAGTCTGAGGCTGTGAGTAACTGTAGCACAGATACACAGCAATGTTCAATACAAAATTAGCAAATCCAAATAAAACAAGGCTTACAGTAGTTTGCAATTGCTTGTTACAGAAAAGTGAATTAAACTACTAAAGTTTTAAAAACCTCTGGGATGAAATAAAGAATGTAACTTTTATCGAGGTGCATGGATAACATTTCTTAGAAAAAACCTAGAGTAAAATGCTGTAAGAAAAAAATCTCAAATAACAAACTTAAAGACCGCTTGGCTACTATAGAAGACATGAGGGCAATAATACTACTTATAAACTTCATGATGTTTCTATTGCATAAACCAATAAAGCAACCTGGGTAGAAAGTACTGTACAGTAGTCTCACTGTCACAGGAAAGCAATATTCTATGAAAAGTAGAATACAAGTTGGATTAATGTTTGGTACTACATACAACAGGAACCAAAATATTGTGTGACACTTTGATATCAAAAAGAAACATCAGCTCTCATACTGTACTTATGATGACAGCTAATTACAGCACAGTACGTGGTAAATTAAAATGCCTGTACATTTGTTCCTAGACCATAAGTTATTCTTTGATTTATCATTTACATTAGTAATTGAATTTCAACCATACTGTAGAGTCAACTGGCAATGATTACTTAACACTGGACTGAGAAGAGCAGTACAAATTGAGATTCTTTGGAACTTATATGAAAAGTCATACCATCAAACAAAGAGGAAGCTTTAAAAATTGTCTCCTGTTTTTCAGAGTACTACATGGGTAACTGCTAAATCAAGGTGTGAATGATGAAAATATACAGTATTAATTAGGAAATTAATTGGGACATCAAAGTCCAAGTCTCAGAAAAAGAGAAACTTCAATTTGTCATGTTTGATCTCTACATTATACCTGTACGGTACAAAGCATATCAACTACATAAACATGTAAAGAATCATTTATACAGTAACACTCCCAGTGGCAAGATTTACAGCAACTTACAGAATTTAACGTTACACCAGCCACACACTTATATGCATATTTAAAGGTAGTGTGACATGATAATAACACAGCTGGATATTTGGTGTAAAAAGCATTAAAAGCCGGAAAATTTTCATGAAATCCATCAAATATTGACCATTTTACAGGGAAATTTCTATTTCACACTTGTATCATGAATAAACATGAGCTAAATATGCAAATATGTGACATCGAAAGAGGGACATACCATACAGTATATGGCACATGTTAGTTTTTGTTTTCTTCAACCTAAATTTCAAGGACACTGGAAGCATTGTTATACCCTGAGGGGTTTCTTACAAAACTTTAATTTTTTACCTGAAAAAATATTGATATCGCTCAACAAACTGTAATCTATATGATCAGTAATTAAGAGATAATTTATATAGGGTTAACAAAAGAAATCAAAACAATGTGCAGCACTCCCCATCATTATTTTTGCATAGGCAATTAGTTTCTTCAGAAACCATCAAACTTTGAAGACGTATATATTTTAAGAACAGTAAAGGATATTGAAATAATTCCAACGGATCTTTGATTGGAGGACTTAATTCTTTAAGTGACAAGTGAAACAGCTCTTTTTGGTGGCATGTCACACAACCTTTAAACCAAACCCAATAGAGGCCATACTGTGCCATGACTCTTTTCTCATATGTGGGTCATTTGATCAGTAAGGGATTGGCTAGGAGATCTAGCGTATGCTGAAGAATCTGATATATACATGATGTTTCAATTAAAGCAGAATATTGGTGGTTCAAAAATGGTTGCCTAAGAGGCAATTTATGTCAAGGTTGAACAACCTTCAGTTATCAAAGGGGGCAGATTTTGACACAATCTCTCAATTTTCCCATTAGAAAACAAGGTTTTGCTTTTGTCCAAGGTAAAAAGTCAGTCATTCATTTCACATAAAGGGAAAGGCTTGGCCACAATGTAAAAATAAATTTCACACTTTTCCAAGTAAAAATCAAAGTTTGGCCATTGGTAAAAAGTATTTTACTAATTATACTGTATAAGCACAAGACATTTTCAAATTCAAAGTAAATATTGTTCATGGTAAAGAAACTATTTCATGAAATATTATGTGCATCGGTCTTCTCACATTTTCTAAATCAAACACAAGATTTTGTCCATGAAAAAATAGTATTCCTGCAATAAGCTTTGTCTATGATGCAAGAATTGCCACAGCAACTTTCCAGTTTCTACACATTCCACAATGTATGAAAGGTTAACTATAGAAAGAAATATTTTGTTCGGTCGTCGTATAATTCTTCTGTTCTACATTGCCTTCCACGCAAAGGGTATGATCAAAAAGGAATGGCAGTTCGACTCTTCTCAACCACTGTCTGGTACAGGCACTCTACAGTACCCTGTGTTTCAGAAAAAAAGTTGAACTCCAGCTCGACTGTTCATTTACGAACTAATTTAAAAGACCTACTGTACCTTAGGAAGACAGCCAACATTACTTTGTAAATTGATATGGTCCATATTCCATAGCCATCTGTAGGGAACTTCTTAAAAATGCGATGCATTCAACATGTTCTACTGTACAGAATGCTGTATTATTTCTCCTCTATCTGCTTCACATTACAGTGCATCATCTACAGTATTTCAATACTGTACTGTAACAGTAGCGTTTCTAGTCTTTGTAGTCATTCACTCCACAGCAATGAAATCGAAAAGTACAGGGTATGCCCAATTGCTAACGACTTGGATTCTGAATTTCACACATGAATTCAATAGTCAACCAGGCAAAATGTTATTTGAATGGAAGCAAAAAACACAAGGAGATTCCATTTGTATATAGTCCTGTACGAACAATTTGCTGTGTAAGCAATTCAGGGACAACAACAGCACAATAGCAAAAATCAGTGAAAAGATTCAATTTGTATAGTGCCTCTGCATCTTCCAAAACTGCTACGAAAATCAATCTGTTGCTACTGGTTAATATCACTAACTCCTTAAGCACTTACGGTCACAGTGCATACTTAATTCTGCTAAATCACAGTCTGTAATTAAATATCATAAACTGAATTATCCACGGAACTCCACCAAACCTGTGCAGATCGAGCTTTACCATCATGTCATCCTTTAAGTGTAAATGAAAACATAATATTGAAAGCATGTAGCCTAGTACTTGAAATATTATACTCTGCATCTGAGTTGGTAGGAGCAATTAGTACTGTACTGTGAGAGCGGAGGTGATAATCAAAAAATTAGTGAAATATTGGGTGGTGTGTTAAGGGTACATTCTAGCAACTCTGAATCCAAAGAAAGACGTAATCTCACACACTGAATTAAAATACTTTGATAATGAGCTTTTTACAACTCCCTACTGTCACTAGATGTGACAAATTAATTCTAGGATAAAACTCATTTAATTCCAAAGTAAGGTAAATGGCAACCAAATTTGTTCCTTGAGCCTTGAGGGCCCCGGAATCTGGATCCAACTCGTCGGTTTGACCGTTCTCATTTTTAAGTACGTATACTCTGCTTCTCTGTGTGAAGACAAATGCTTGAAAAGTTCATGACAGAGGTTACAGTTTTGCTACATTTATTCTGAAACCGTTTCATGCGACTGAAACTTGAACACTGAATGGTTAAAGACAAGCAGTCATCACTCCAAAGTAGATTTTTGGTGTGGGGGTATTAAAATTCTCAGTTGGTTCCTCCGCTCTGATTGACATCAAAGTAGGAAATTCAAATGATGCAGAGTAATTCACATTCCACACAATGCAGAGAGAGTGTTTGGATTACACCTTATAACCTTGTATGCTCACTACGACATGGCCTGGAGCAATAAAATAGGTTTGTATCTGCACAAAGAGAAGGTTTATACAGTTATGGGAGGAGCTACAAGTTCCTTTGTGATGTGCAGCCAGGAAAACACGAAGACAAGAGTGTTTGCGGTAGTGGAGAATGTCTATTGCACTCCATTCAAAGAATCGGTGAACTACAAAAATAAAGGAAACAAGGACAATAAAATAGCATGACCCAATAATGGCCTTTACAAAACTATGTAAACATAATCTCTGAACAATATTTATCATTAGACATTAAGTCATACTTAAACAAACACATCTAAGTTATTGATACCCCCCCCCCCCGCCAATATATTAAACGAAATTGTATATACTTACAAATTGTTTGACCTCCACTGACAAAAATGGCCAACACATCTAGCAACACATAGTACACGAAACACACGTTCATTGATAACAGCGGCATACAGGAGCATTCAGAGAGAGTATCCAAGACCTAACTGGTTCGGACAACTCTGTATACAGGAATGGCTCTCTTGACAGGTGAGGAACACTGCCTAAACAAAGCTCACCAAGAGGAGTTTACCCCACGCCATACACGCAAGCGAGCCTGAATGCACTAAGCCCCTTGGCTAGGATAGACTGACCATGAACGAAACCAATAGAAGGGAACAATTGATAGACTAGCTTAAAACCCCATCCACAGAAACGCATTCACTCATGGCCAAAGGAATCTTGCAGGTCTAGACATAAAGGCATTCCTTAAAGCAAATAGTTCCCGTCGAGCAGAGACAATACTTATCTCCACAGAGATAACACTCCCCTCTCCCTATGGCATACTTGCACCTTCTAATAAAACAATTTTTGTAATAGGAAGGACAAGTTCTGCAGAACGCGTTTTTACACACACAGAACGTACAAGACCATCTTTCCCTTTATTGACGAGTTTTACGAGGCCAAGAGGCCAAATATTTCTCGGAGTGTTCTCATCTGCTATAAGTACAAGATCTCCAACATTGAGATTTCTCTGCTTATCAACCCATTTAACCCTTTTCTGTAACTGTGGAAGATACATCATTACCCACTTCCTCAAGAACACATCCGCTAAATGCTGTACATGCTTCCAACGACGCTTATATTTATCTCCTTTATCAAATTTTTCCATAGGAAAAATAGGATTTTCACGCAACAACAAAAGATGATTAGGTGTCAGCGGAGAAGGATCTTCGGGATCATCACTTAGTTTAGTTAATGGTCTACCATTGATGATAAACTCTGCTTCAGCAAACACTGTTTCTAAAATTTCATCAGTGAGTCTAACATCACCAGACAACAACCCTTTCATTACTCGTTTAGTACAACCTATCATTCTTTCCCAAGCTCCCCCCATATGAGCAGCAGAGGGTGGGATAAAATGCCATTCAAAATTCTGCTGAACAGCATATCGTGCCAACTCTTCCTTGCTCAATTTCCTAACTTCCCTCTTCAATTCTGCTTCAGCACCCACGAAGTTAGTGCCATGATCAGAAAATATCTTCTCCGGACAACCTCGCCTGGATATGAATCTACGTAAACCATTAATAAAAGCTTCAGTATCTAAAGAATTGAGTTTTTCAATATGTAACGCCCTAGTAACTAAACATGTTACCATACATCCATAACGTTTCACTTCAGACCTATTTAGTTTTACATAAAAAGGACCAAACAAGTCAATCCCAAAATATGCAAATGGAGGTTTGTTTGGCTCAATTCTTTCCAGGGGTAAATTCCCCATAAATTGAGTACATGGCTTACCATATAATTTCCTACAGGTCACACAATTGTGCATTAATCTCCTGATGAGAGGCCTAGCCTTCAATATCCAATATCTGTGTCTCACTAAGCTATGCGTCCATTCGACACCGACATGAGCTTTACAGTGAACATCATTAACAATGGCTTTCGGTACAGGATGTAAGTGCGAAAGAATATACGGTCTGGTCTCAATTGACTTACACTCTATTAATCTTCCCCCTACCCTGAGCAAACCATCCTGATCTATAAATGGGATAAGCAATCTGAGAGGACTTGATTTAGCAACAGAGGCTCCTGTAAGGAGTCTAGCAATTTCATCACTGAAATGCTGCTGTTGAACATGCTTAATGAGGAGAATTTCGGCTTTCCTAACCTCCTTAATCGACAATACCTCCTTCACAGGGGCTCTGAGAAGACACACCCAGATGAGTCTCAACCACCAGGCAACAATTCTCTTAAGCTTGTTCCAACTTGAAAAGTAATTACTAATCCTAGAAAGTGGGTCTTCCCATCCACTAGCCCCAACAATATTGCTAACTAGGTTAACAGGCTTCGTTCTAACCTCAGGATCATCAGCAACCAGCTCATTGGAACACTTAACCTGGAACCAATTTTCTTTGTATTCTCTCAGAAAACTAGGACCACCAAACCATATATCCTGATCTAAATTGGCTAAAGCCTGACCTCTATTCAAAGCATCTGCTGAATTGAGTTTCCCGGGAATAAAATTCCACTGACAGGGGCTGCTAAACTGTCTTATCATACTGACTCTGTTTCCAACAAAGACATGGAGCCTCCGAGAATCATTGTTAATATACTTTAAAACAATCTCAGAATCTACCGAGAAGTAAGATCTATCAATAACAATATCCAGCTCTTCCCTAAACATTTTGTCAACTTTGGCGGCAAGAACCTCCGCCTGAAGCTCTAAACGTGGTATAGTACACTGTTTCAAGGGAGCTATCTTGCTTTTACTGACCACCAAACTTGTATGGAGTAAACCAAGTTTATTGACACATCTTAGATAACTACATGAACCATACGCAAGTTTTCTGGCATCTGCAAAATGATGCAACTCGATAACAGCATCGTCAAACCCTTCCGGTTTTACACATCTTGCATCCCTTAGACCAATAACATTCATTGAGAGCAAGGATTGAATCCAAGATGTCCACTGCTTTTCCAAAGTAACAGGAACAGGGTCATCCCAACCAAGTTTCAAGCGAGTGGCTTCTTGAAACAACAATTTCCCCGAAACCACAAGAGGGCCAGCCAAACCCAGAGGATCAAACACCGAGGAAACCATGCTCAACATGTTTCTTCTGGTGACTAACTGACCTACGTTAATTTTAACTGTAAAGAAAAATGTGTCATCACTAATATTCCACTGAACCCCTGACACTTTGCCCACTGCCTTGGGACACAGATCTTTAACTTCTTTGGCTCTCAACTCTTCAGGGATGTCACTAAGGATGCTCAGATCATTGACTATAAATTTGGTAAGGTTGAATCCACCATATCTAAGAACCCTTGGAGTGTCCCTTATAATCATTCTTGCATCATCCTTCTTGGAAACTGATTTTAGACAATCGTCAACATAAAAGGCTTTCTCAACAGTATCTTTGACGTAAGGACTAGCATAATCACAATCAACAGGTGTACGTCTCAGTGCGAATGAGGAGCTACTGGAGCACCATATTTCCCCAAACAAATGAGAAGTCATTCTCATGCATAAAACCCTACCATTTTTGTACCATAAAAACCTTAAGGCATCCCTGTCTTTTATGGGAATCTTGACCTGGTTATACATTTCTTTAATGTCTGCGTGAAAAGCAAACTTATGTAGCCTAAAACGCAATAGAACATGCAATAAGTTATTAATCAGGTTTGGACCTTGTTTACGTCTTCCATTCAAAGATTTACCACCATACCTTGAAGCACAATCAAACACAACCCTAAGTTTATCTGGCTTCTTTTCTGTGATGACTGCATGATGCGGCAAATACCAAACACGCCTTGCCGTATGTATTTTATTATGTGTCACAACCTCGGTATAATCATTGTCAAGCAATTTGTTAATCTCAATTTGATATCTATCAACAAGATCTTGCCTTTTTAATCTTTTCATTAAAGAGTCTAAGCGCGACTTGGCAACAAAATAATTATTGGGAAGAGGGTCATTGCGATCTTTCCAGGGTATAGGTAACTCATAGTGACCGTCGATCAATCTACATTCTTGATTCCACAACTCCATTACTGACTTGTCTTCATCAGACCAGGTATGACCTTCCAAACCTTCATTCTCTAACAGCCATAACTGATTAATTTTATCTTCTAAGACATCAGTCTTACCCAAAGCAGTAACAAAATGATATATGACGCTAGCATTGACTAAATGAGGACGAATTTGACCATTTAGATACCAACCCATGATAGACCGAATGGCAAAATGTTCCCCCTTTTACCCCTTCTAATCTCTAAGGGAAGGAAGGCTTCAGCGTGATCTTGACCAATAAGCAAGTCCACCCCTTGATAACTATCATACTGCGGTATATCAAGATCACACAAATGCTCATACGACCTCCAGTCAACTTGAGAAGACCTTGCCGGGATTGAGCGGGTTACAAATACTCCAGACATATTAAGCGTTTCATCAAAATCACTAGTAACAGTAGAATTCACAACTTCAGATTTCTTTGAGGTACATTGATTAAGTGTACTTAAGTGGTAAGCCCTTTGTTTACCTTTAATACCCAAATTTCTTGACAACCTTTCTGAACAAAAGGAATGACTGGAACCTGGATCCAATAAAGCAAGTACTCTCTCGGTGTCATTTACAGTGACAACGACAACAGGCATGTCTACATCTTTGCCTACAAAATCATCCATATACGTGACGTCAGTCTGGCCAGTGCTTACATTTGTCTCGTCATCTATATGGATGTACATTGTATGCTTCTTGCCACAACCTTTCACAGAACATACAGATTTTATATCACATTTGGATGTTTGGTGTGTGGATAGAAGGCAGTTATGACACAAGTTATTCTTAATAACTATATCCAATCTGTCCTTCGGCGACAAACGCTTAAAGTTTACACAGTGCCATAATCTATGGGTTTGACCACATAAGATACAAGGTGACTCTGGGCGAGCATATGGAGAAGATTTGTGACCAGCATGAACGTTACTATCTTGACCATCAACTGGTTGATTAGACATTGCAAACGTAGCGGAAGTTGACTTTGACTTGTCATAACCTTTGTCTTTCTTACAAAATCCATAGACAGGATCATTCCCTTTAGCAGCAAGATCAGAGAGAAAGGTAATAAGCATCTTGAAATCGGGATAATTGCCACTAGATTTCTTGGTTTTCAATGCTAACTTTTTCCTCCTATCTCCGAAACTTGTATCCAAACGGCCCACGATATCAAGAATGGCGCTTTGAGAATTCAACTCATGAAACATACCTAGATTAGACAAGACCAAAAGAGCATTGTTCGCTCCATCTGCCAAGCTTTGTATATCCACAGGTGACCTAACTTGTCTACGCTGACTTTACTCATGAATTATATGTTCGGTGACAAATGAGGATTCCCAAACCTGGTTTCAAGAATAGATCTGGCTTGCTGGTAACCTTTATCACCACCAATCAATGAGCAACCCCTTATGGCATCTTTAGCCAGACCAGCAGTATATTGCATTAATCTGGTTAGTTTCAAGTTACCGTCATCACACACGCAGTCAACATTCGAATCGAACGATTTCATAAACTGATGGTATTTGACGGGATCACCTTAAAAAGTTTCCAATTCAACTTTCGGCATACTTAAAGCAGCGATGAGGTCTTTGCTAAACCCAGATTGAGGCTTTTCTTCTTGTTTAACTTTGTCCGACCGCACACTAACCAGTTCCAGAATCTTAATGTAATTATCTTATTCCTTATAAAAATACTCATCACTGGTTTGAATGTCTTCTTCAGATCCAAGAGTATCATGATATGCCTGCCATTTGCTTTTAAAGTCTTTAAATAGCTCTTTCAATTTGTTCACGTCATGGGCATAAGACCTAATATCACCCTCGGCGAGACTTTGACGAATGAAATTCATTTGTATAGTTAACGCACGCTTGGCCTTCGTCCTTCCTTGCTTAGCAATGGTTGTAGCTGGAAAGTCACAACGAAATCAAAAGCCTTGTAACTCGCCAAAATACTGGACGATTTGCAACAGAAGAATTATACAGCAATGCAGAATATCACAACACCAACGACTTTCACAGACACCAACAAACAATTTTTCACTGTGATGTGCGGCCAGGAAAACACGAAGACAAGAGTGTTTGCGGTAGTGGAGAATGTCAATTGCACTCCATTCAAAGAATCGGTGAACTACAAAAAAAAGGAAACAAGGACAATAGAATAACATGACCCAATAATGGCCTTCACAAAACTATGTAAGCATGATCTCTGAACAATATTTATCATTAGACATTAAGTCAGACTTAAACAAACACATCTAAGTTATTGATAACCCCACCCCCCCCCCCCAATATATTGAACGAAATCGTATACACTTACAAATTGTTTGATCTCCATTGACAAAAATGGCCATCACATCTAGCAACACATAGTACACGAAACACACGTTCATTGATAACAGCGGCATACAGGAGCATTCAGAGAGAGTATCCAAGACCTAACTGGTTCGAACAGCTCTGTATACAGGAATGACTCTCTTGACAGGTGACGAACACTGCCTAAACAAAGCTCACCAAGAGGAGTTTACCCCCCGCCATACACGCAAGCGAGCCTGAAAGCACTAAGCCCCTTAGCTAGGATAGACTGACCATGAATGAAACCAATAGAAGGGAACAATTGATAGTCTAGCTTAAAACACCATCCACAGAAACGCATTCACTCATGGCCAAAGGAATCTTGCAGGCCTAGACATAAAGGCATTCCTTAAAGCAAATAGTTCCCGTCGAGCAGAGACAACACTTATCTCCACAGAGATAACATCCTTAGTTGGGAGAATTGTAACTGTCTGGGGTGATGTGAATTTCCCTTTAAGGTCTGTGTTATTTTCAATAAGCATGTGTTGTGACGGGGTAAATGTGTTATTTTTAGCGGTGCGCAACATGTACTGCGCAACATTAGGTCTCACGCGTAGGCTTGTGCTACTATATTATCCCTATTAATGACATTGAGATATCAACAATTTATTCGCAATTTGTTCTTACGTAACTGGAATATGAGAATTCCATGAAGGTATATGCCTACCTTTTATTTAAAAAGTGGGAAATTATCAGGGTTGTAACAAGTCAAGTCACTGACTCGAACTCGAGTCAACTCGAGTCGCATATTTGACTTGACTTGGCTTGGTCATTAGTCAAAATGACTTGACTCGAGTGTGGAACCTAAATGACTTGACTTGACTCGAGTCACCACCTAAAATGACTTGATTTGACTCGGACTCGGGAATAGCATGACTCGAGTCCAATCGAAGACTCGAGTCAAGGAAAATGACTCGAGTCTCCTGCTGAGATTCGAGTCCTTTGACGCGACTCTGATGTTTGTAAATGTACCCAATTCTGGACTGTGCACGTGCACATCGCGAGGTAGAAGCGGCCGCTACACACAGTGCCCGAGTGTAATCAATACCAGCATTGGTTACCTGTAGTATAGTTGTCACTTGACAAACAGCCCCCCCCCCCGGGAAGTTCGACAAATCCGCACTCTCTGCTGCCGAAGCATGTCATATCAGACTATATATGTACACATCATGCCAGGCATGGACCATTACGATCACCGATCTCAGTGGTTTCGATCGAAAAACAACATGTTGCACAGACAGGGCTGCCATCTGGATGATTCTTGGTGTGGTTCAGAGACTTTCGTTGTAGGAGATTTTTAATACGAGTCTGTTCAATTTTTCCTCTCTATAATAATTTTGTTGCCTCAGTCTGCGTGAAACACTTACTGAGTAATATTGCTTGTGCAAGTGGCGTAGCTACGGGGGGGGGGGTCTTGGGGTACCGCAAGTCCTCTCACAAAAACGTCGCGCTCCCCCAAGCCCCACCCCCCACCCCCCCCCCCCCCGAGATCTGGGCAAAAAAGTCACCCACTCTGAATCAAACTTATTGTGTTTGAGAATAAAATAAGATCAAACTTTACATTTTTTTTCAAAAATTGCACATCTGGAGGGGCTGCCACCAAGCCTGGCAAGTGCCATTCCCGACGATTTGAGATAAATTAAAATCTCAAATTTTCTTGATACGCTCCACGCCAACTAATGGTGGCGCTCCGCTTAGATAAAAAAACGGGATTCAAACTTGCAATCCTTGAACCAAAGTCCGGCCAGCTGAGCTACTCCGTCTTCACAGAAATGTGTTTGAGAATAAAACAAGATCAAACTTTACATTTTGTTACCAAAACTGCACCTCTGGATGGCTACTATCGAGCCTGGTAAGTGCATTTCCGGCGATCTGGGATGTATTAAAATCTCAAATTTTCTTGGTACGCTCCGCGCCAACCTATGGTGGCGTTCCGCTTAGATAGTAAACATGAGCCCCCCACAAAAAGGTCCAGCACCGCCAGAGCCCCCAGACAAATAATCCTCGCTACGCCTCTGCTTGTGCAAACTCTAATGGGACTAGTTTAGTCCTCGGCGAAGGAACGTGTATAGCCAGTGAAGGTCACCTAGAGCTCCCCATGCGCGGCCCTTACCACGACCCATTGAAAATCAGGGGTCTTCTCAGCAAAGTGGTGGTCGAGATTGCTTTTTTGTTCTTATAGCAAAGCTAGAACCTAAAGTCCTTGTTTACTGCCTTAACCTTTCCCCAAATATATAACTACTAATGGTGCAGTTGTTTTTAAAAACTTTTAAAAAGTAATAAACAAACAACGAAGCGGTGCGAGACAAGAGAAACTTAGAGAAATGTCAATAGCCTCTTATGATTAAATTTTGCAATGTTAAATGAAGGAAAACATTAATATCAAATGCCATATTGCTAGGAAGACTTTTCTCTGCGCCCTTCCCGCGCACCCCCAGAGAAAACTGACTAACACAATTGAAAATTCTGTCTAACACCGTGACATTTCTTCCAAATCATGGGCCTCTCCTACGCGCACACTATTGTAACTTGAAGCTCTGACATAGTCACTGAAAGTACTGTACGTAATTCAAAGCACCCTGGGTCCTTGCAAAAAAAAAAAAAATCCCAAATTCTAATCATGTCCAGGGAATCACAATTCTCGATATATTTTTCGGCGTGCTTCCCAAGCATGAGACTGACATAAATTGATGTCTCATTATTACTGTTTTACGGCTGTGCGTAGGAAACCTTTGCTGGAATTGCCTCGTTATTTCCTCTAGGACAGCTTGAGTAAATTACTATTTCCAAAACCCTCGCTACACCTCTCGCTGTCCGCTTTCTCGACCAAGTACTCTCATCCTCAGCAAACTGACTGACGGTTACCATCGTAAATTTATGATTTTTATTAGAAACCTATATCATTAGCATTTCAAATTACCCGTAAGGAAACGGAATTTATTCTAGGAATTGTCCAGAATTACCGCAAAAGTCGTCAAATTTAAAAAAAAAATGCTCGGGCAGGACACCCAGTTTCCAGCCTTCGGCGCTCGCGGTTGGAGGTTTCGGTCGCCGCAACAACTTTCCAAGATGTAGCCTCCAATAAAAATTACTTCCCTGCATGACATTTAACTGACTGCCAATGGTCTTGGCCATGTCCATGTAAAAACTACCCGTAGAATATTTCATTTTTTTTTTTAAGTTATCATTATTATACTCTATATAGCCTGATAACCTTCGAAATCGGCAATATAACTTCTTTTTCTAACTAATAAAAAAGTTGAGCAGGATTGTCCCAGACCATCCACAAAAATGAAACATGAAAGAAAGAACCATAAAGCAGGATATAGGTAGGAATTTTTTGTGTAATGAACAATACTGCATTTAAAACTAAAGAAAAACAATAGGCTAAAATTAAAAGTCTCAATGTGTTTTCTTAATTAGGTGCGCTTCACGCTCATCCGTTTTAAATATTGTTCCAGGATTCCAGGTTACTTCCTGTAGAACATGTCGCTTTTAATAGCTTCGTTCAAACTCTTCCATTATCATTGAAATCCTTGAATTCCCCATGGCCCTACGCAGCAGAGGGGAAGTTCCCCCTTCCCCCAGAAATTTCTAAAGCAAAATGTTTATCACCATCGATCTGTGTAAATTTACCGACTTTTTGAAGATTGTGCAGATGCAAGTTGTAAAGCTCGAGACAATGTCATTTCCGGTATCGTAATATGGGACAGGCGCTTAGCGAAAGGGGTGCAAGAGCCCTCTCCTTGAGGGTACTTTTCTTAGCTTTTTTATCACTAATATCATTCGTTAAAAAGTCTAAAAAATGCGATTTTGCAGCGCGCTTTGCGCGCACCTACTCTGAGTTCCAAAGCTCACATTTATAAAATTATTGTTCCAAAGTTCTAGCCTTTGGCGCCGCTTGGCAGTCCACACAGGTTTTCCCGCCCCCCCCCCCTCTTCTCCACTTTCAGAAACCAAATCCCGCCCGTGGTCACTGTGGCCATTTTCATTCGTTACTGACGGAGAGTTTATGTCCGAGAAGTGCACAGTGCTACTGCTAGGTTCTGAACTACTTCGTTGGATTAAAGTGTATGTTACGCCATGGCTTCGACATCTGTGGATCATGGGCTACGACATCTGACGCTGGGCGTACGTCGCAAAGTGAAAGTGAGATTGTTCCAGCAGATACACATTAAAATTGCTTGCTTGAGTAGTTTCAGCATTCGTGTGTTTGGCACAAGCTACGTGTGGTACCTTGCATGGTATCATTACTGCAGTAATTGTAATGATCAATGTATAGGAAGCACGAAGAATTTTGCGAACCGTGTTACTTTACATAGAAGCCAGATTAAAAAAGAATGTTTTAGGATTCTGGAAGTTAGTCAACATATTCATACATGTGGTAAAAATAATTTTAGAATTTTACTCTCTATCAATGCTCCACTGAGAACCAACTACTTATTAAGGAGAACTATTCTATCTGTAAATACAAGCCGTCACTTAACAAATAATTCTGTTTACTGTACAAAGCTAACCATCGTATTTGTCTTCATGGAGTTCTCGCTGCTGTGCGGCATTACATTGTAAATAGCTTCTTTGTTGAGCTTTAATCCGGTAAATAGCCTCTTTGACGGGCAGAGAGCAGAGAGGCCTATAATCTAACGATTTGTTTACTTAAGTGTGTGAAAACATCCGCCAAGTCTAATTGGCATTGTCCATTACACCTCTCCAATTTCTTTATATCAACTAATTTTGTACATACTCGTGTCATTTACCTCTGAAGATCCCGCACGAACGGGTGAAAGCGCTTAGGATATAATACATTTTTTGATACCATTTCGGTGGCGTTTTGTGAAGCTATTTCAACTTATATATATATATATATATATATATATATATATATATATATATATATATATATATATATATATATATATATATATATATATATAATAAGACAAGGTATGACATTTCTCGCAACATGTACTGCGAAGAAGTAGACCCAGCCGCACTTCACTGCCAGTGCTTCCACACTTTAAATTCATTTTTCCTGAATTGCCCGATTTCAGGTAATTTTTGATTCCATTTCAGGAAAAATGGTTTAGAGTGTGGAAGTACTGTAAGTGAAGTGCGACTGGGCCTACTTCTTCGCAGTACATGTTGTGAGAAATGTCTTACCTTGTCTTATTATATATATATATATATATATATATATATATATATATATATATATATACATATATATATATATGTATATATATATATATATATATATATATATATATATATATATATATATATATATATATAAAGAATTGTCTAATGTTGGTATCTATAAACCCATCGAGGAGGATATTACACCTTTCATTGTTGACAAAATTAAGTCCTTAGTTAAACGGATGGTCAGTGAAGGAGATATTAATTCCACTGTAGCCAAGTTTATTTTACCAGAGAACCCCAAACCTTCTCGTTTTTACACCCTACCCAAAACCCACAAAAAACCCGACTCACAGGGAGATATCCCCATTAGACCAGTGATTGCAGGTAACGGCTCAGCCATTGAAAATCTTTCATCCTTCGTTAATCATTATATTAATCCAGGAATGCAGCAACTCCCTTCTTTTGTTCGTGACACCAAGCACATTCTCAATATTATTGAAGACATTAACGAACATGGCCCCTTGAACCCAGATATTAGTATGTTTACTATCGATGTAAAAGCCATGTATCCAAGTATGCCACGTGAGTTGGGTCTTAAAGGGGTCAGAGATGCCCTTAATAGGCGTTCCAGCTTAATTCCTAGTACGGATAATCTGATCTCTTGTTTGGAAATCTGTCTTGACTTTAACAATTTTATCTTTGGGAAGCAACATTTTTTACAAATTCATGGTACATCTATAGGACCTAAGATGGCACCTGGTTATGCATGCCTAGGGATGGGGGTGTTTGAAGAAATTATGGCTAATGTTGTAAATAAAAAGCCGTTGAAATGGTCTCGTTATATAGATGACATATGGGGTTTATGGAAGGGTGACAAGGTTTCCTTTACTCAGTTTTTGGTTTGTATTAATAATCTTTTTCCAGGAGAATTAGAATTCACCGCTGAATTTAGTAATACTAGTCTTCCGTTCCTGGATCTATCTTTGACTTTAAGTAATGGTGTCATACATACTAAGTTATACACCAAGCCTCTTTGTACAGATCCTATGTATGTTAATTATTCTTCATTTCATCCTAGAAATGTTTTGGATAATATAGCTTATAGCCAAGCTCTAAGATTCAAGGCTTTATGTTCCGAAAATTCTGATAAAGAGAAGTGCTTTCTTGATTTAGAGAAAAATCTCATTTCTCGGGGTTACCCTAGTAAAATAGTACGTGAAAAAATAAGTAAAGCTGATGGCTATTCTAGAGCTCACATTTTAAAGAAGGCGTCTATTAAGAAATCGAATCATACTAAACTTAAGGCTCCACTAGTAGTTACCAGAAACCCTCGTCACCCGCCTTTTAGGGATATTCTTCAAAAACATTTTCATATCTTGCAGCTTTCAACAATCATGCGCAAGGAAATCAAGGCTCCCCCCAAAGTAGTTTTTCGCCAACCGCCTAATTTACGTAAAC